>JBBGZY010003240.1:2500-19273 GCA_037952925.1 Lithobates clamitans
AGAGAGAGAGAGAGATAACTGTTCACTAATAGATCACGGTTTTGTAAAGAGATTACTTCTTAGTACACAGAAGAACATAAAGAAAGATATCACGAAAGATATTAGTATATAATATAGAAAGAAAGAGATTACTGTCTAATATACAGTATAGAGCATAATAGATCACTGCTTAGTATACAGTATAAAGAGAAAAACAATCACATTATAGAAAAAATGGATCACTGCTTAGTATCCTGTAGGGAGTGAAAGAGCAAGATCACTGCTTAGCATCCAGTAGGGAGTGAAACAGAGTGGTCACCACTTAGCATCCAGTAGGGAGTGAAAGAAAGACCACTGCTTAGCATTCGTTAGGTAGTGAAAGAGATCACTGCTTAGCATTCAGTAGGGAGTAAAAGAGCAAGATCGCTGCTTAGCATCTAGTAGGAATTGAAAGAGAGATGACTGCTTAGCATCCAGTAGGAAGTGAAAGAGAGATCACTGCTTGGCATCCATTTGGGAGTGAAAGACAGAGAGATCATCGCTTAGCATCCAGTAGGGAGGGGGAGAGAGAGAACGAGAGAGAGAGAGAGATAACTGTTCACTAATAGATCACGGTTTTGTAAAGAGATTACTTCTTAGTACACAGAAGAACATAAAGAAAGATATCACGAAAGATATTAGTATATAATATAGAAAGAAAGAGATTACTGTCTAATATACAGTATAGAGCATAATAGATCACTGCTTAGTATACAGTATAAAGAGAAAAACAATCACATTATAGAAAAAATGGATCACTGCTTAGTATCCTGTAGGGAGTGAAAGAGCAAGATCACTGCTTAGCATCCAGTAGGGAGTGAAACAGAGTGGTCACCACTTAGCATCCAGTAGGGAGTGAAAGAAAGACCACTGCTTAGCATTCGTTAGGTAGTGAAAGAGATCACTGCTTAGCATTCAGTAGGGAGTAAAAGAGCAAGATCGCTGCTTAGCATCTAGTAGGAATTGAAAGAGAGATGACTGCTTAGCATCCAGTAGGAAGTGAAAGAGAGATCACTGCTTGGCATCCATTTGGGAGTGAAAGACAGAGAGATCATCGCTTAGCATCCAGTAGGGAGGGGGAGAGAGAGAACGAGAGAGAGAGAGAGAGAGAGAGAGAGAGAGAGAGAGAGAGAGAGAGAGAGAGAGAGGAGAGAGAGAGAGAGAGAGAGACTTAGCATCTAATAGAGAGGGAAAGAAAGTTTATCAATAATAAATTTTAATATACATTTATATATTAAAAAAACAAATGCTAGTAACTTGGTAAGCACTTATGTGTTTTCAGTTTATTTAGAAAAACATTAGTACGGTAACAAAAGCACACCCCTCACATTTTTGTAAATATTTTATATCTTTTCATGTGACAACACTGAAGAAATGACATGTTGCTACAAATGTAAAGTAGTGAGTGTACAGCTTGTATAAATGTAAATTTGCTGCCCCCCTCAAAAAACTCAACACAGCCATTAATGTCTAAACCGCTGGCAACAAAAGTCAGTACACCCCTAAGTGAAAATTTCCAAATTGCACCCAAAGTGTCAATATTTTGTGTGGCTGCCATTATTTTCCAGCACTGCCTTAACCCTCTGGGGCATGGAGTTCACCAGAGCTTCACAGGTTCCCACTGGAGTCCTCTTCCACTCCTCCATGACGACATCACAGAGCTGGTGGATGTTAGAGACCTTGCGCTCCTCCACCTTCCCTTTGAGGATATCCCACAGATGCTCAATAGGGTTTAGGTCTGGGGGACATGCTTGGCCAGTCCATCACCTTTACCCTCAGTTTCTGTACAAGGCTGTGGTCATCTTGGAGGTGTGTTTGGGGTCGTTATGCTGCCCTGCGGCCCAGTCTCCAGAGGGAGGGGATCATGCTTTGCTTCAGTATGTCACAGTACATGTTGGCATTCGTGGTTCCCTCAATGAACTGTAGCTCACCAGTGCTGGCAGCACTCATGCAGCCCCAGACCATGACACTCCCACCACCATGCTTGGCTGTACATAAGACACACTTGTCTTTGTACTCCTCACCTGGTTGCCGCCATACATGCTTAACACCATCCGAACCAAATTTTAGCTTGGTCTCATCAGACTACAGGACATGGTTCCAGTAATCCATGTCCTTAGTTTGCTTGTCTTCAGCAAACTGCTGGCTTTCTTGTGCATCATCTTTAGAAGAGGCTTCCTTATAGGAAGACAGCCATGCAGACCAATTTGATGCAGTTTGCGGCGTATGGTCTGAGCACCGACAGGCTGACCCCCCAACCCCTTCAACCTCTGCAGCAATGCTGGCAGCACTCATATGTTTATTTCCCAAAGAAAACCTCTGGATATGACACTGAGCATGTGCACTCAACTTCTTTGGTCGACCATGGCAAGTGGACCTGTCCTGTCAAACCACTGTATGGTCTTGGGCACCGTGCTGCAGCTCAGTTTCAGTGTCTTGGCAATCTTCTTATAGTTTAGGCCATCTTTATGTAGAGCAACAATTTTTTTTTGTTACATCCTCAGAGAGTTCTTTGCCATGAGGTGCCATGTTGAACTTTCAGTGGCCAGTAAGAGAGTGAGAGCAATAACACCAAATTTAATACACCTGCTCCCCATTCACATCTGAGACCTTGTAATACTAACGAGTCACATGACACTGGGGAGGGAAAACGGCCAATTGGGCCCAATTTGGACATTTTCACTTAGGGATGTACTCACTTTTGTTGCCAGTGGTTTAAACATTAATGGCTGTGTGTTGAGTTGTTTTGAGGGGTCAGCACATTTACACTGTTATACAAGCTGTACACTCACTACTTTATATTGTAGCAACGTGTCATTTCTTCAGTATTGTCACATGAAAAGATATAATAAAATATTTACAAAAATATGATGGGTGTACTCACTTTTGTGAGATACTGTACATGTTGCCCTAAAAATAGATTTGATTAAAGGTTATTTCATTGCTGTCTATGTAGTTGTAAAACACATTTCATATGGGTCAAGATGCCCAGAAAAAAAAAAAAAAGAAGAATGGACCTCAGCCTTATCATGTATAGGGAAATTGTGTAAAAGTGGGGGGCATCTTGCATAGCTAAAGCGATGATGGCCTTATATTAATACTATTAGTCTAGAGGAGGGGGGTAACTCAGCTGGCCTGGGACCCCGCAGGCATAGGGGCCTAAATTGCTGCATTTAATCTTATTTTGTTAATTCTGCCTGGACAGTTTTACACCAATATATATCATTCAAAGGCTCAGTAATTCTTGCTGGTAACAGAAGTATCTGTGAAATCTAAATAAAATGTATTTTTTTTCTCAGTGAGTAGCGCCCGCATATGAAAAAAATGGTGGTCAAACCACACGTGAGGTATCACCGCAATCGTTAGAGCGAGAGCAATAATTCTAGCCCTAGACCTCCTCTGTAACTAAAAACATGCAACCTGTTGAATTTTTTTAAACGTAGCCTATAAAGATTTTTGAGGGTAAAAGTTTGAAGCCATTCCACGAGCGGGCACAATTTTGAAGCGTAACATGTTGGGTATCAATTTACGCGGCATAACATCATCTTTCACAATATAAAAAAAAATAAATTGGGCTAACTTTACTGTTGTGTTTATTCAAAAAAGTGATTTTTTTCCAAAAAAAGTGCGCTTGTAAGACGACTGCGCAAATACGGTGTGAAAAAAAGTATTGCAATGACCGCCATTTTATTCTCTAGGGTGTTAGAAAAAAAACAATATATAATGTTTGGGGGTTCTAAGTAATTTTCTACCAAAAGAAAAAAAACTGTTTTAAACATGTAAACACCAAAATCTCAAAACGAGGCTGGTCCTTAAGTGGTTAACTGGTTTCTTTACAATGCATTTGAATATAACACCAAAATTAAACACATACTGTACATAAAAGCTTTCGGTATATTGCACTAAAAGGTTTAACAGTAGAAAAATGTAGTTGCAGGTGCTGATTAGAATTCTAGGTTACTCGACTTTCGAATGTTAGTTTCTCAAGCTAGGATGAGGTCACACTTTGACAGTGGATGAGACGTAAGTGAACTGCACTGCAACCAATGGATCTAAAGTGTCCTGGAAACAGTGTAGGGAAAAGCACACACATATACAGTGTAAAATATATATAATTTTTATGCAGCGATGCAGTCAGCACCTGACTGCCAGTAGTTATATTAATGATATTAAATGGGGGCGTGACCAGATGTCGGAGTGAGCAGAGGTGTGTGAGGTCTCTCCCTGCTCCATCCCCCGTAGCCATCCTACTCGGCCTAGATCGGCTTGCCTTTTTTCCCCAGCCTGAGTCCGCCCTGTGTACCTGCTGTGAGGCTTGTGTGAACGGAGGTGCCGAGCCGGACAGAGTAACAAGCGAGCGGCTAGCAGGCTCCAGCCGTCCGCCTCTCGTGCAGGTCCCTGTGTTACTCTGGTAACCCCCGGCAACGGCCCGAGTTCCCATGAGAAGCAGCGAGGCACGCATTGTTGGAGTGCACAGTGTGGGGCTGCCTCCCAAAGTCGCCCAGCGGGACGAAGGGCTGACAAGGGAAGCGGGGACTAGTGTGATAAAGGAATTGCCGCAAGAGGGGGAAAAAAAAGAGAGAAAAGTGTCTCAGCAGAGTAACTCCATACAGCCAGCCATGAAAAGAAAAAAAAGGGGGAGGAACAGCCGAACCAGGAGAATCCAGGCTCCCAAACTACACATTCAGCAAAGGAGAAGGGGAACCAGGCGGCAGCAGCAGCCAAATTGGAGAGGTTTGCTCATACCCCCACACAGTCACCAGCTAAAGGCAATCAGCAAACCCAAGTGAAATCCCAAGCAGGAGCTCCTGGGGAAAGAAAAAGCCACGGCCAAATGTCAGCAGCAGTATCTACTACAAAAACTGAAAGTAAAAAAGGCTCTGAGGGTGATACCCTGGGAAATGTGACCGAAATTGCTCCTGATGTAAGCGCACCAATTGAAGTTGAACCAGCACTGAAGGGCTTATTGTGCGCAGTTAATGCCTGTAAAGGCTCACTGAGTAGTTTGTGTGATCAGTTTAAGGGCATTAAGGAAGTGTTATTTCAATGAGCCAAGAGCTACAAAAAAATGGTGGAGAGGACAACTATTTTGGAGGAGGTTTAACTCAGGTTGAGGACAATCTATATCCAATGAAGTAGGGATTCAAAGTAATGCAAGATCAAATGGGCCTGTATAAATCCAAAATGGACGAAATGGCAAATAGGCTGCGCAGGAACAACGTGAGGGTGGTGGGCCTTCCGGAGCAGCTTGATTGAGAGAGCCCACAGAGTGCCCTTTAGAGCTCCACCACCAGGGGGACATCCTAGATTGGTAATTATGAAAATGCTCAATTATGACGACAAGTTGACTTTGCTGCAAAAAGCTAGAGAGATGGATGACATTTTCTACAATGGAGCTAGGATTTCACTATAGCCAGATTACTCTCTGGACTTACAGAAGCGTATGGGTGGAATTTTTGGAAATTAAGCATAGTTTACGGAATCACAAAATTACATACACATTGCTGTATCTACGCATAACGGCCTTGGGGACAACCCATTTTTTTGACTCGGTAGCAGGGGTAACAAAATGGCTTGAAGACAACAAAAAGAACTTCTAGTGTTACAGGCCACAGCTGTTACACTTTTTTAGCTAATTTTGGAAATATGTTTCGGTTTTTGATATTTATTTGAAAATAGCAAGTTAATTAGAGGATGTAGCGGGGGGTGTAGGTGGGTGGAAGTCACAAATGAAAGTATGGTTGTTTTTGGTTAAAAATGTTCTTTTGGTAATCTTGAAATGGGTCAGCGGGTGGGAGGGACAAGTATGGAAAAATAATGAAATTAAAATCACATACACACGGGGATATGGAGAAGTGGTTGGGATGGGTTGGAGTGAATGATACGGTCACAAGTAATGCCCCTAGGGCTAGCCTAGTTAGGTGCAAGGGGTGGATACTCAGGGAGGTAAGGGAAAGAGGAAAATATAGGAGGGAGGTATAGGTGGGGATAGGGGAGGATAATATAGTAAACTCACAAAGGTGGGAAGGAAAGATAACAAAAGAATATACACGTATATGTCACTCACATTTGATAAGAAATAACATAGAAAAGTGAATTTAGAAAGGGAAAATCCCAAGAGGGTTTTTTTGGTTTCTTTGGGCTTGACACAACTTTAGAATTGATTGCCCCAATGAGGGGCATAAATAAAAGAATACAGTGGTTTGTTGTGAAAGGACAGGTATGGTTAATAAGTAACGTTAAGCAAAATAATTCTTTACCCTGGGTCGCATCTATCTCTCGCTTTTATTTTTTATCACATTTTTTTTTTCTCTTTTCTTCCTTGTTTTTCTCTTTTTATTTAGGGAATTTGGGATTTTTTCCGTTTTTCTTTTTTTTCCCCTTTTGATGCTGCCTAGAACTCTTAATATAGGCTCCTGGAATATTCGGGGGATGGGTGATCTCATTAAAAAAGTCACTGTTTTTTCTGTATTGGAGACCCATGGAGTGGAACTGATATGCCTGCAGGAGACACACCTCACAAAAGACATTATGTGACAATTTCGGAGTAAGAAATTTCAAAATCCATACCATTCAGTTTACTCCACCTAGTCTAGGGGGGTGAGCAAATTTCTTAAAGCGAGGAGTGACAATTTCTTGAGGAGGTTGGGTGGTGTGACATTTGGAGATTTCGAAATCCAAAGAGTCTGCAATATTCCTTCTTCTCGGGGTCATATTTGACACTCTCCCGAATAGATATGGCATTAGGTAATAGCGAAGCGCTGCGGCTAGTAAAAAAAAAAATAGAGTACTGGACAAGAGGGGTATCAGATCACTCTCCACTGATTCTAACAGTAAAGCTATGCGACAGAAGCACCCCAAGAATGTGGACAATAAATCCACCATGGATGGAACTAATGGAGAAACCAGACAGTACAATTTTAAGATTAAAAAGGAGTTTGTAGAATTTAATATTGGCACAGCATCGGTGGGGGTGGTGTGGGGTACCCTAAAAGCATTTCTCAGGGGCCTCTTGACTCAACAAGTGGCAAAAATTAAGAAATCAAGGGAGTGGGAAGAGAACATCAGGAAGGAGGTGATAGAGTCTGAGAGACAAAATGTGGCAGACCCAACTCCAGAGAAGCAAGAGATATGGCTTAATAAGCAACAGAAATATAAAGTGGCTATCACAAGAAAAGCTGAAAACGAGCGACTTTGTCAGAGACAAAATTCCTTTGGAGAAGGGGAAAAAATGGGCCGTATGTTGGCACTTTTGGCCAAAACCAATTGCCCCTCCTCAGCTATTTCCAGATCAGGACACCAGGCAGTTAAATCTCGTCTGGGCCTGCCGTGATTATGGAAACATTTTCCAAGTTTTATAGGGATTTGTATAAATCACAGCAGGGGTCAGATCAGGGTGAAATGGATAGGTTTTTGGGGAGATTGGAAATGCCTGCTCTCTTGGAGAGTGACAGGGACAAGTTGGAGTCCCCTATAGTCTTAGGGGAGTTGCAGCAGGCGGTAGCCGGCATGTCCAATCAAAAATTCCCTGGACCAGACGGGTTACCATTGGAGACCTACAAATATTAAGGGGAGGTGTTAACTCCCGGAGCTTCTAAAGACACTGAATTGGGCAGTGGAAGAGGGGAAACTGCCCTCCTCTATGTCAGAGGCTACCATAAAATAGTAATACAGAAGGAAGGGAAAGATCAGCTTGAAGCATCCTCTTACAGACCAATATCACTATTGTGCTCCAATGCTAAAATAGTGGCAAGGGTGCTTGCAACCAGACTGAATAAATGTATTTAGAAACTCATACACCCAGATCAGTCGGGTTTATCTCTAACAGATCTACTAGTATTAATATCAGAAGGCTATATGTGAACCTCCAGACCCTGACAGAGAATATGGGCTTGAGGGCTATTTTGTCCTTGAATACAGCCAAGGACTTTGATAGTCTTGAGTGGGGGTATCTCTGGCGGGTACTGGAGAAGTTTGGATTTGGCCCCATATTTATAGGATGGTTAAAATGATATAACCTCCCAAGTGCTAAATTAATTAATTAATAAGGAATACTTAGAAAGGATCCCGCTTGAGAGAGGGACGAGAAAGGGGTACCCTTTGTCACCCCTGTTATTCGCCCTGGGGGGGGAGCCACTAGCAAGTGTGATAAGATCAACAACTGGAATTCATGGGTTCCAAAGGAAATTTGGGGAAGAGAGGATAGCACTGTACGCAGAGGTTTTATTTTTCTTGGGGGACACAGAGTCCTCATTGATTAAGGTAATGCACATAGTGGGAGGAGTTTGGTAGGTTCTCAGGCCTAGTTATTAACTAGGGAGAAGTCATCGCTTCTGACAGTCGATCCACTTATTAATTCCATTCCATTGGGAATATCCCAGTTAAAAGTAACTGAGAAAATGAAATATCTCGGTATAGTGCTGTCAAATGACCCTAATCAGTACATTAGCGATAACCTAGTTCCACTTCTGTTAAAATTCAAGCGGAAATGTGACATCTGTCGACTTCCCTTATCAGTGGCAGGGAGCAGCATCCTGGTTAAAATGATTTGGATGCCACAGCTGCTGTACCTGCTTCACAACTCTCCAGTTTGGATAGGGAAGAAATGGTTCCAAAAAATACAGACCCTATTTAGAGAGTTAATGTGCAAGAAGAGCCAGGCCGGGATCAGCTTGCAAACGTTGCAGCGACCAATAAACGAAGGGGGAATGGCTGTTCCCCATCCGTATAGCTATTACTTAGCAGCTCAATTGCAGAAATTGGGGGAATGTGCTATGGCGGGAGGGGGGAAGCCAGTGGTAAAATGATGCCACAGGGGGCTCCACACAAATCAGTAGTGGAAGCGTTAGAGGCAAATTCCCTTTTAAGTGGGAGTCCAACACTAAAATGGTTACTAAAGTCTGGCAGTCAGTTAATCACTTCCGGACCAGCCGACGCAGTTATACTGCGGCAGGTTGGCTCCCCTGCACGAAACCACGTAGCTATACGTTGGCTGGTGGGGTCCGGATAGCAGGCGCGGTGCCGATGCTCGTGGCCGAAGGTCGCGATGATGATAGCGATCGTGAGCAGGAGACACAGAACAGGGACGTGTGTGTAAACACACATTTCCCTGTTCTGACAGGAGTGACAGATCGTGTGTTCCTATTAGCTAGGAACCACAATCTGTCACTTCCTCTAGTTAGTCCCCTCCCCCTTCAGTTAGAATAACCTCCCAGGTTACAGAGTTAACCCCCTTCACCGCCCCCTAGTGTCAACCGCTTCACTGCCAGTGACATTTTTACAGTAATCAATGCATTTTTAATCGCACTGATCACTGTATTAATGCCAATGGTTCCACAAATGTGTCAAAATTGTCCGATGTGTCTGCCATAATGACGGGCGATCTTATACACATGTTGTGGAGATGCCCAAAACTGTTCCGATATTGGACAGAGATACTAAAACATTATAAATGTGACGTTTAGGGTTACATTAGAATTAGAACCTAGAGTATGCGTTTTGGGACACATAGAAGAAAACACAGGGTCAGTAGGTACTATAACAGTGATTCCGAGATGCCTATACCAGGCAAGAAAATGAATTGCACAAAACTGGCAATCACTGAAACCCCTGAGTGGGTTATGGCCATAAACATGTTAGTATGGAAGGAAAAAGCAACCTTTACTAGATGTGGTAATTATAATAAGTTTGTAAAGATGTGGAAACCCTGGCTGCAAAAGATGGAATGCCCCCTGTGAGTGTTGGATAGGGAATCAAAGTTAATGGTAGCCCAGGATGGGTATACCAATAATAAGTTATGGAAACCAGGGAACTGTAGTACACTTGAAATTTGTATCCTCCATGGGATGGGTGGGGGGGGGCAGGGGGTTAGAAGTTGGAAAGCAAAGCAGATAAAGATGTAGCCAATAGTAGAGGGTGGGAGATAAATATAAAAAGTAAAATGTAATGTTTAACCACTTCCCACCCGCCCTATAGCGGATTGACGTCCGGGAAGTGGTTCTGTTATCCTGACTGGGCGTCATATGAAAAAAAAAAAAAAAATCAATAAAATCAATAAAAATCAAATAAAATCAATAAAAACACTTGCAAAAATGGGCGTACCGTCCCTTTGACCTAATACCACCATGATAACTTCTCGGTAGAAACAATAACCTTGTGAACTTGACAATTGAACAGAACGTATGTATTTCACACGTACAACTGTTACTATACTGCAGGTAAGTAAGTGGTTAAAAATGTGAAATAAATTAGACGTTTGTATTGTCAATAAATGTGGCAACTATGCAAAAAGAAAAATATGATGAAAAATTTGAATCTTTAGAGAAAAATCTACAAGGCGGTTATTGATTCAGGAGAATGATTATCAATTGTATAATATTCAATACATCAATATTTGAGAGAACATATCAATATTTGGGAGAACATACAAGATAAAATCAACATGACATAATTACCCATTCCAGGATGGCTACAGTTCCTATAGGCTGGTTACCAGAGTTAAGATGGCTGCCGTAGTTTCAAAATGGATACTCTTAAAGAGGATTTACTTCTTGTGACCTCCGAGTTCTAAGTATTAGATGTCGAGGAATCTTCATGAGTGTAAAGATATGTATTTATGCATGGTGCATGAGTGTCAGTCTGGGAGTCTATGTATCTCCCAGTGTCCCCCCTCAGGTTGGATCCCTGAGCTTCCCCCTGAGCTCTCCTCTTTCCTCTCCTTTCTTGGCATCTTACTTGCCTCTGAATACCATTTCAGATAATAAGACCATACAAATTATAATGGCTCTGCCCAAAAGGACGTGGCTCACTTTCCATTGGATTAGGAGACTTAATTATTAACCTTCTCTGGAAATTTAGCGAGTTCAAATAATACCACCTTCAACCACCAGGTGTCTCACATGTGTTTTGAGTCCATCCTTTTAAGTTAATACCTTCTATTTTCATAATGTGTATAATGGTAAGGATAAGTATATACCTTTAAATATTCTGGTAATCGGTCTAATATAAAATACATTCAGTACAATTTTGATTAATCATTTTTACATAACTAGTTATATATCTATAAATATATCTTTATAAAAACTGGTCTACCTATGAAAGACACATGTTGTTATATATATTCATCAATACTACATAAAAATGATTATCTATATGGATACCTGTATAACTTCTGGTATCTTCAATGAATATTTGTTTTTCTAAGCATAGGCTACAGTCTTATATAGTTATAATCATAATTATATGTTTTACCTAATCTAATTCGTTTCTTAAGACACTTCTACTTATAAAACCACACTTTCATATACATTTTCTTCATAGCAAAGTTGTTGGGTCCGCAGATGCCAACATTATAATGTCTCTGTGACCTACAATGTCATAGATAGTTTAAATTGACTTATAATAACCTTATAGATACTTTTTAAAATATTTTAGACTGGCAAAAGATCCAACTCTTTCTAACGTGTTGAGATGGACCTTGAACATTCCCACTGGGTGTTTAGAAATGACTTGTTTGTCTAAACCATCCTAAAAGTTCATACAATGAGTTTTGTTAGCCAAGGTGTTAGCTATTTAAACAGTCCCTCACTTGAACACAATAGGTTTAGGCCAGGTGAGGTTATTTCTATGTGAGAATAGTCTGTATAACCTTGTATCCTATGGCTATAAGGGTAGCTTTCGTTTATTCACTAATACCATGTAAATATCTCCTTGTTTTGTGACGAGAGTAGTTATTGTTCCAACAGTTTTCCTCACAATACATGCTTGTAAAAGTCTTCAATATTTGAAGTAGTAGAAAAACTTGGAAAAACATGAGAGCGTCTAATTTGTCCTGAAGGTCTCCAAAAGGGCAACAGTTCAATTATTGCAACATCACAGTTCATCTACTTTTAAGCCTAAGCATCTCTCATGTTTCTGCCATTAAACGTAATATATATTTCTTCATGAATTCACAATATCAATGGCTCGTGAAAGTGGATCGTATATACCATATGGAAAACAGTATGCTTACATTGAAAAACAAATCCAACTTGGCAACTAAAATATGGTCTTGTTGGTTCACCTTTAAGCTTTCAGCAGCATATGCAGAAATTATGGCCCAAAAGGGGTAGTTGAGAAAGGTAGACAGGCTTCTAAGGTAATATCCTGTAGAGGTTGGATAACATCTCTCATCCCCCCCCCCCCTCTTTACCTACCCTTCTATTTCCATCTTTTCTGCTTTTTCTTTAATCCTTTTTATAGTACATACATACATACATACATTTTTATTAATTGAGGTGCAAAATTCTCATTTTTTTGGTATATGAAGGTCATGGTGCCTGGATGGTATGTGACCCATGGATGACACATCTTTATTGCATAACGACTTTACATTGAAGCCCTTGACTTTAAGTGGATCAGAAGTAATGGCTGGCCTTTGACCATGATACAAAGAGTATTTCAAACGTTCTCTTATGTGACCTGTGTCCCATGACAAGATGTATTACTACATGTAACATGTGGGGATAATGTATCTCACTCAGTTCTTTTATTGTAAAATGTTTGCTACCTTCTAATAAAAACTTATTGAAAAAAAAAGTGAATGATATTAAAATATTCATATACACATGACACACAAAAGAGTAAGGCAAGCAGACCATATTGGTAAAGTCTTAGATCAGTGATCTATATTTTATGCAAGTCTGAATTATAAAAAAAATATTCCCCAAACTAGCTAAATGGTGTCCACCCAGACAGAGGAGTGTGTACATACACTATCCAATAACTGACCTCCTATATGTTTTAACATTTAATCATAAATCATTCTCTTTAATACTGCATTTGCACAAGTTTATCACAAATATGCTGCTTTATCAGCAGGAAACCGATGGCCCTTTGTTAACCTTTGTTAACCTGTGAGCATAGAAATAAGGGAGCCGGAAGGTGGCTGTCATCCTCATCACTGCTACTTAGTATGTCACTGACCTGGAAAAACTATGCAGAACAGGAGTTCTGATTTTTCAGTTGTCGCTCACTTTTACCACACTTGATCCAGGTTTGTATCCCACTGGGCAGTATTCACAGGATCAGAACCTTTAAAAGGAAGTCAACAATGGTAGCTCCCCTCCTTCTGTCCTTACATTTTTTTCTTAAAGCTTGCAAAGCACTGTAACTGCCAACAGACAGTCAAACATGCTGAGAAAATATTAACATGAGATGGACTACACTACATTTACTGTCCAACTAAACTTATGTGTGTGGGAGTAGTAGTCTCTCTGTAAAAGGTCCAACATGCCCCCTGTTGAGTCAGAGCTATATTTTCTCATTCCCCAAGGGGTCGGTGCTCTCTTTAGCTCTTAGAGCCCTTTCACACTGGGGCGGTTTGCAAGCGTTATTGCGCTAAAAATACTGCCTGCAAACCGACCCAAAACAGCCTCTACTGTTTGTTCAGTGTGAAAGCCCAAGGGCTTTTACACTGAAGCGGTGCGCTGGCAGGAGAAGAAAAAAACTCCTGCAAGCCTCATCTTTGGAGCAGTGAAGGAGCGGTGTATTCACCGCTCATAAACCGCTCCTGCCCATTGAAATCAATGGGGCAGCGCGGCTATACCCGCGCTGTGCGAGCGGTTTTAACCCTTTTTCGGCCACCAGCGGGGGTTAAAACCGCACTGTTAGCGGCCGAATAACGCCGCAAAAACGACGGTAAAGCAGCGCTAAAAATAGCGCTGTTTTACCGCCGACGCCCCCACCGCCCCAGTGTGAAAGGGGCCATAGGATGTGGGTGAGCCCTCAACATCCATACGTGCAGGTCCTGCATGTGATATTGGAGAGCTGTGACCGGTCAGGAAGTAGAAAGAAGCGACGTTGGGAGATTAGTCTTACAAAACAAAGAAAAACAAGGCATAAGGTATGTATTTGATATTATTTCTATCCCCCTAGACAAAGCATCATCATTTTTCACTAGCCTAGAGTTTAGCTTTAACTCATCCCCCACTCTATCCAAAAATATGGCTGGATTTATGCCTTTTTATCAGTTAATTTTCTTTTGGAGTTTGGATAGAGTGGAAAAGGATTAGGATTGGTTTTATATTGTTGTTTATGCTTCCATTGAAAAGGTTTTCCTCACTTTCTGACCCAGTAACCAATGCCTCCCAGACAGTAATTGAAGTCTACCTAACATGGGGATTTTGAGGTCATTTACAGAGCCTTCTTAAAAGCATCATGGCCCCCTGGGCAAAGTAATGCACTGGGGCCAGTACCAGCCTGTCCCAATTTACGCACCTACGCTTAAGAATTCAAGTTTAAAAGTTGATAGAATTAAACATATGTATTAGTACTTTCAATAAAACTGATTTTAAACAATAAGAAAACATGCCATAATGCAAAGTTCAGCAGCGCGTGTAGCTCTCCATTGCAAATGGGTGTCGTAGTAAGGTTGGGCCTAACAGTGGGAATGGCTTAAAGGGGAGTAATTAACCGCTTCAGCCCCGGAAGAATTTACCCCCTTCCTGACCAGAGCACTTTATGAGATTCGGCACTGCGTCGCTTTAACTGACAATTGTGCGGTCGTGCGACATGGCTCCCAGACAAAATTTACATCCTTTTTTCCCCACAAATAGAGCTTTTAGTGGTAGTAGATTGCCTCTGCGGTTTTTATTTTTTGTGCTATAAACAAAAAAAATAGCGACAATTTTGAAAAAACGCATTTTTTACCTTTTGCTATAATAAATATCCCCAAAAAATGTTTAAAAAAACATTTTTTTCCCTCAGTTTAGGCCGATACGTATTCTTCTACATATTTTTGGTTAAAAAAAGAAAAATAGTAATAAGTGTTTGGTTTGCGCAAAAGTTATAGCGTTTAAAAAAAATAGGGGATAGTTTTATGGCATTTTTATTATTAATTTTTTTTTTTTTACTAGTAATGGCAGCGATCAGCGATTTTTATCATGACCGCGACATTATGGCGGACACATCGGACATTTGACACATTTTTGGGACCAGTCATTTATACAGCAATCAGTGCTATACAAATGCACTGATTCCTGTGTAAACGACTTTGGTAGTGAAGGGGTTAACCACTAGGGGGGGCTAGGGAGGGGTTAAGTATGTCCTGGGGAGTGTGGCTATGTGTGACATGTCACTGATCTCTGCTCCCGATCACAGAACGGGGAGATGCTTGTTTACATTAGTATCTTCCCGTTCGTCCTCTCTGTGAGGCGATTGCAGGTATCCCTGCGGCGATCGAGTCCGCGGGACCCGCGAACCGACTCACCGAGCTCCCGGCCGGCGCGCGCACACAATGGCACGGCGGCATTGGCGTGGGCCGGTCAGGAAGTGGTTAAACAGGACCTGAGCCTAGTCCCTGTATACACTCTATACATATGTCAAAGTTCTTGTATCCACAAAATACTCCTGTAAATAAAATTATATATATATATAAATAATAGTGCGGGAGTCAGGAGTCACACACCTGCATTATCAATGTGCCTGCTTCCAAGAAAACCTGGCCCAGACTTCAATAAACAGTGGCATGGGCTCACCCTGCCACAATATTAACATAGTCTATGGTCATGATCCCATCTGACTTCTAGAGCTACCCATGTCAAAGTTATTTCCAGCAAAATTCTAATTGATGGATATTGATTGCTTTTTCATCTTTGTACACAAGTACATTGGTTTGCCACATGGTTTACACGAAGAAATAGACCAACATTAATAGGTACCATCATCCTGGGTATGTATAGCCAAAAAATGAATTTGAAAGAGGAATCAGAACAAGGACCTCTCCAATAGGGTCCTGCCTCTTTCAAAAAAGGGGGAAAGAAAAGAGGACTGTTGCGGTACCATAAAAAGAAAACTTGGTTTAAAAAGAGTATAAATTTATTTCAAAATTAATAAAAAGTCCTGTGAGGGACATATTTGGTACATATTGGTATTACTAACATACAAAGACAAAAACAAAGATAATTGTTTACAGCAATGTTGACACTAGATTGTTTGGTATAGCTAATGCCCACAAGAAGCATAGACAAAGGTTTAGTGGTGTGATACTTGCAGACGTAACCTCTACGGTTTCGCGGTCACAGCCGCTTCTTCAGGAGGCGTCTGGTAGTATATAGTCTATGAAGGTGAAAAATAATATCAACACAACAAGCTTGAATATATACACAGATTATAAAGGGTACAAGACTTAAATTGGAGAAGGTACTCAAAATTTGCAAATTGCACTCACCACACTACAACCAAAGAGGGGTCTTCCTGGAATGACGTTGTGAGACGCCCTAAAGGAGGCGTTCCCCCGGAGGCGGGCCCGGGAGGCAAAAATTAGGGTATAGCTACTGCAAGGGAAATTTTAAAAGGATTATAAGTTTTAGAATATAATGTAATGGATTCTGTTAAAGGGCCACCAAGGAGTGCCGGGATTGAGGTAAAAAGGGGAAAAAAGGAAGAAGGGGGGGGAAAGAGGGGGGGAAAGGGGGGAAGAAAAAGAAAAAGAAAAAGAAAAGAGAAAGGAGGGGGTGGGGAAAGGGGGGGGGGGGTGGGGGATTAAGGAAGAGTAGGAGAAAGGAAGGGGGCAAGCGGCCGAAAAGAGGGGGAGAGGAGAGAGGGAAAATGTAGAAGGAAAGGGGGGAAGGGAAAGTATGGAAGGAAGGGGGGGAAAAAGGGAGAGGAGAGGGAAAAGAGAAAGAAAAGGAAAGGGGGGGGGGGGGAAAGGGAAGGAAAGGGGGGAAGGAAAAGAGAAAGGGGGAGGGGGGAGGGGGGGGGAAAGGGTAATGGAAA
>JBBGZY010003241.1:0-111111 GCA_037952925.1 Lithobates clamitans
GGGCTGTGATGTGTGGAGGGAGGGGCTGTGATGTGTGGAGGGAGGGGCTGTGATGTAAGGAGGGAGGGGCTGTGATGTGTGGAGGGAGGGGCTGTGATGTAAGGAGGGAGGGGCTGTGATGTAAGAAGGGAGGGGCTGTGATGTAAGGAGGGAGGGGCTATGATGTAAGGAGGGAGGGGCTATGATGTAAGGAGGGAGGGGCTGTGGTGTAAGGAGGGAGGGGTTGTGGTGTAAGGAGGGAGGGGCTGTGATGTAAGGAGGGAGGGGCTATGATGAAAGGAGGGAGGGGCTGTGATGTGTGGAGGGAGGGGCTGTGATGTGTGGAGGGAGGGGCTGTGGTGTAAGGAGGGAGGGCTGTGATGTAAGGAGGGTCGGGCTGTGATGTGTGGAGGGAGGGGCTATGATGTAAGGAGGGAGGGGCTGTGATGTGTGGAGGGAGGGGCTGTGATGTAAGGAGGGAGGGGCTGTGATGTGTGGAGGGAGGGGCTGTGATGTGTGGAGGGAGGGGCTGTGATGTGTGGAGGGAGGGGCTGTGATGTAAGGAGGGAGGGGCTGTGATGTGTGGAGGGAGGGGCTGTGATGTAAGGAGGGAGGGGCTGTGATGTGTGGAGGGAGGGGCTGTGATGTAAGGAGGGAGGGGCTATGATGTAAGGAGGGAGGGGCTGTGATGTGTGGAGGGAGGGGCTGTGATGTGTGGAGGGAGGGGCTATGATGTAAGGAGTGAGGGGCTGTGATGTAAGGAGGGAGGGGCTGTGATGTGTGGAGGGAGGGGCTGTGATGTGTGGAGGGAGGGGCTGTGATGTGTGGAGGGAGGGGCTGTGATGTAAGGAGGGAGGGGCTATGATGTAAGGAGGGAGGGGCTGTGATCTAAGGAGGGAGGGGCTGTGATGTGTGGAGGGAGGGGCTGTGATGTAAGGAGGGAGGGGCTGTGATGTAAGGAGGGAGGGGCTGTGATGTGTGGAGGGAGGGGCTGTGATGTGTGGAGGGAGGGGCTGTAATGTGTGGAGGGAGGGGCTGTGATGTAAGGAGGGAGGGGCTATGATGTAAGGAGGGAGGGGCTGTGATGTAAGGAGGGAGGGGCTATGATGTAAGGATGGAGGGGCTGTGATGTGTGGAGGGAGGGGCTGTGATGTGTGGAGGGAGGGGCTGTGATGTAAGGAGGGAGGGGCTGTGATGTGTGGAGGGAGGGGCTGTGATGTGTGGAGGGAGGGGCTGTGATGTAAGGAGGGGAGGGGCTGTGATGTAAGGAGGGAGGGGCTGTGATGTGTGGAGGGAGGGGCTGTGATGTGTGGAGGGAGGGGCTGTGATGTAAGGAGGGAGGGGCTATGATGTAAGGAGGGAGGTGCTGTGATGTGTGGAGGGAGGGGCTGTGATGTGTGGAGGGAGGGGCTGTGATGTGTGGAGGGAGGGGCTGTGATGTGTGGATGGAGGGGCTGTGATGTGTGGAGGGAGAGGCTGTGATGTGTGGAGGGAGGGGCTGTGATTTAAGGAGGGAGGGGCTGTGATGTGTGGAGGGAGGGGCTGTGATGTAAGGAGGGAGGGGCTGTGATCTAAGGAGGGAGGGGCTGTGATGTGTGGAGGGAGGGGTTGTGATGTGTGGAGGGAGGGGCTGTGATTTAAGGAGGGAGGGGCTGTGATGTGTGGAGGGAGGGGCTGTGATGTAAGGAGGGAGGGGCTGTGATGTGTGGAGGGAGGGGCTGTGATGTAAGGAGGGAGGGGGCTGTGATGTGTGGAGGGAGGGGCTGTGATGTAAGGAGGGAGGGGCTGTGATGTGTGGAGGGAGGGGCTGTGATGTAAGGAGGGAGGGGCTGTGATGTGTGGAGGGAGGGGCTGTGATGTGTGGAGGGAGGGGCTGTGATGTAAGGAGGGAGGGGCTGTGATGTAAGGAGGGAGGGGCTATGATGTAAGGAGGGAGGGGCTGTGATGTGTGGAGGGAGCGGCTGTGATGTAAGGAGGGAGGGGCTGTGATGTGTGGAGGGAGGGGCTGTGATGTAAGGATGGAGGGGCTATGATGTAAGGAGGGAGGGGCTGTGATGTGTGGAGGGAGGGGCTGTGATGTGTGGAGGGAGGGGCTATGATGTAAGGAGTGAGGGGCTGTGATGTAAGGAGGGAGGGGCTGTGATGTGTGGAGGGAGGGGCTGTGATGTGTGGAGGGAGGGGCTGTGATGTGTGGAGGGAGGGGCTGTGATGTAAGGAGGGAGGGGCTATGATGTAAGGAGGGAGGGGCTGTGATGTGTGGAGGGAGGGGCTGTGATGTAAGGAGGGAGGGGCTGTGATTTAAGGAGGGAGGGGCTGTGATGTGTGGAGGGAGGGGCTGTGATGTGTGGAGGGAGGGGCTGTGATGTGTGGAGGGAGGGGCTATGATGTAAGGAGGGAGGGGCTGTGATGTAAGGAGGGAGGGGCTATGATGTAAGGATGGAGGGGCTGTGATGTGTGGAGGGAGGGGCTGTGATGTGTGGAGGGAGGGGCTGTGATGTAAGGAGGGAGGGGCTATGATGTAAGGAGGGAGGGGCTGTGATGTGTGGAGGGAGGGGCTGTGATGTGTGGAGGGAGGGGCTGTGATGTGTGGAGGGAGGGGCTGTGATGTGTGGATGGAGGGGCTGTGATGTGTGGAGGGAGGGGCTGTGATGTGTGGAGGGAGGGGCTGTGATTTAAGGAGGGAGGGGCTGTGATGTGTGGAGGGAGGGGCTGTGATGTGTGGAGGGAGGGGCTGTGATGTAAGGAGGGAGGGGCTGTGATGTGTGGAGGGAGGGGCTGTGATGTAAGTAGGGAGGGGCTGTGATCTAAGGAGGGAGGGGCTGTGATGTGTGGAGGGAGGGGTTGTGATGTGTGGAGGGAGGGGCTGTGATTTAAGGAGGGAGGGGCTGTGATGTGTGGAGGGAGGGGCTGTGATGTAAGGAGGGAGGGGCTATGATGTAAGGAGGGAGGGGCTGTGATGTGTGGAGGGAGGGGCTGTGATGTGTGGAGGGAGGGGCTGTGATGTAAGGAGGGAGGGGCTGTGATGTGTGGAGGGAGGGGCTGTGATGTAAGTAGGGAGGGGCTGTGATCTAAGGAGGGAGGGGCTGTGATGTGTGGAGGGAGGGGTTGTGATGTGTGGAGGGAGGGGCTGTGATTTAAGGAGGGAGGGGCTGTGATGTGTGGAGGGAGGGGCTGTGATGTAAGGAGGGAGGGGCTATGATGTAAGGAGGGAGGGGCTGTGATGTGTGGAGGGAGGGGCTGTGATGTAAGGAGGGAGGGGCTGTGATGTGTGGAGGGAGGGGCTGTGATTTGTGGAAGGAGGGGCTGTGATGTAAGGAGGGAGGGGCTGTGATTTGTGGAGGGAGGGGCTGTGATGTAAGGAGGGAGGGGCTGTGCCATGGAATTGACTCTTCCTGGAGAAAAGCCGATTGGAAATCAATAATAAAACATTGAGGTGAAATTCCTTCATAATGGACTTTTCTTCGCTTTTATCGCCATTTTTGAAATGATCGCGTCTCTTTACACCTATGCGGTTTTCTTTCTGCGTTTTTGGACACGCTCTATTGATGTGTTTTGCATTTTTCATTCTTTTTTTCTTTTTTTCTTTACCAATTTGTTGTCGGGCAGATTAAATGACGCAAAACGTGTCAAAAATGTGCTAAAAACGCACCACGTGCTTTACTGCAGAGTCTCCATTGGAGCAAAAAAAGCATTTAAAAAAGTTGCTGACTCTTTCCAAAAATGCATTGATGTGAACGCGATCGATAGGAACCCAACAAAAAATTGCCCCGCGTTTCTGCAAGAAGCATGAAAAAAACCACTTTGGTGTGAATGGAGCCCGAGACGCTGCGATTCCAATCTTCCCCACCGGGTGGCAGACAAGGGCCGCGGTCTCTGAATTGGAGGTGACATTCTCCGGGAATCGATCGACTCGGCATAAAAAATACTACACTGAAGAACAAAGCGCCTCGGAACGTTTTTCAGAGGGTATTTGACAGGCGTTTTGTTTTCTTCTGTGCATTGCAGGCGGCCCCATTCACTTCACTCATCAGCCTACCTTTACCGCCCCCCAACCCCAAGTGTGGAACTTCGCCTTCAGCTGACCATAGAATGGGAGGAGCGCAATGGAAACAATCTTCTAACAATGAATGCGATTTTCTTCCTGTAAAATCCAAAATCAAATGTAGATCCACCTATAGAGCCCCCCCATCACCCCCCCATAGATCCCCCCCAGAGAGCCCCCCAGAGAGCCCCCCAATCACCCCTCATAGATCCCCCCAGAGAGCCCCCCAATCACCCCTCATAGAGCCCCCCAGAGAGCCCCCCAATCACCCCTCATAGATCCCCCCCAGAGAGCCCCCCAGAGAGCCCCCCAATCACCCCCCATAGAGCCCCCCAGAGAGCCCCCCAATAACCTCCCATAGAGACCCTCCATAAATCCCCCCAATCACCCCCCATAGAGCCCCCCAGAGAGCCCCCCAATAACCCCCCATAGAGACCCTCCATAAATCCCCCCCCAATCACCCCCCAGAGATCCCCCCCAGAGAGCCCCCCAATCACCCCTCATAGAGCCCCCCCATAGAGCCCCCCAATAACCCCCCATAGAGACCCTCCATAAATCCCCCCCCAATCACCCCCCAGAGAGCCCCCCAGAGAGCCCCCCAATCACCCCCCAGAGAGCCCCCCAGAGAGCCCCCCAATCACCCCTCATAGATCCCCGCCATAAATTTCCCCAATCACCCCTCATAGATCCCCGCCATAAATCCCCCCAATCACCCCTCATAGATCCCCCCCATAGAGCCCCCCAGAGAGCCCCCCAATCACCCCCCATAGAGCCCCCCAGAGAGCCCCCCAGAGAGCCCCCCAATCACCTCCCATAGAGACCCTCCATAAATCCCCCCAATCACCCCCCATAGAGACCCCCCATAAATCCCCCCAATCACCCTCCCCATAGAGCCCCCCAATCACCCCCCATAGAGACCCTCCATAAATCCCCCCCCAATCACCCCCCAGAGATCCCCCCCAGAGAGCCCCCCAATCACCCCCCATAGAGCCCCCCAGAGAGCCCCCCAATAACCCCCCATAGAGACCCTCCATAAATCCCCCCCAATCACCCCCCATAGAGCCCCCCAGAGAGCCCCCCAATCACCCCCCATAGAGCCCCCCAGAGAGCCCCCCAATCACCCCTCATAGATCCCCCCCAGAGAGCCCCCCAATAACCTCCCATAGATCCCCTCCATAAATCCCCCCAATCACCCCCCATAGAGACCCTCCATAAATCCCCCCAATCACCCCCCCATAGAGACCCTCCATAAATCCCCCCAATCACCCCTCATAGATCCCCCCCAGAGAGCCCCCCAGAGAGCCCCCCAATCACCCCCCATAGAGACCCTCCATAAACCTCCCCTCAATCACCCCCCATAAATCCCCCCCCATAGATTCCCCCCTCCTTTCCAGCAGTGTTTCCCCTTTTTGCAGACATCCTCAGGACAGTCACATGACCCCCCAGGGGTCCTCCATGATGCGGAGGGGTCAGGGTGGGTGTGGGGCACATGGCGCTGCCCCCTCGGGTTCCATGACTCTCTGTACTCACTGTACGCCTTCATCCCACTAGGAAGACCGAGGACATCTTGTGGTGAAAATGAAGTATTGCAGGGAAGGAGATGAGTATTGGGGGTGGGGATGGGGGAATACCCCGGAATGTTTGTAATAATAAGACGCCCCCTGTAGGGGAGGGGCTACAACATCCTATAGGTGTGTCCCCTTTCAGAGATTTCCCTTCACTTCCTGTTCCAGAGACACAAGTGACTGATTGGCTGAACATCGATCGAATGTAAATCTGCAGAAATGATCGCTGACAGGAAGTTTTATTACACACATCAGTCAGCGAGAGGTTAATTCATTCTCCATTAAGGCCGGCGCCATGATCACAACGTTCGTTTTATTCTCTGCTGATGGCGGCCGCCTTCCGCGTACAACAAGCCGTATAATTACGTCCTTCATTCCGACACGCGGCGGGCGGAGCGCGGCGTCTGATAACACTCCAGAGACTAAAAATAGAATCAGCGTTTTACATTCCTCACAACAACTTCCCAACCTGCAAATCTCTGACCGAGGCAAAGAAAACGATCGGAAAAAAAAAACGCTCAACGCCTCTGATTTACATAAATAAAGGGAAACTCCGCCCTCATCGATGGAATTCAATCGATGAAATCGCAGAGTTCACCGAATAACGTCTTCTCTGATTTCAATGCAATGAGAGGTCGGAATGTGACTCCCACAGGGGGCAATCGATGCAGCAAAACGTCCAGAGACGATCGTACAGAGAACCGGGCAAAAAACGAGTCTTCTCTACATTCTGGGCACCAAATAGGGGGCGAGGAGCTCCGGAAATACGATTGTGGAGAACACTGGAGGGAATTAGCATGTCAGTGTGGTGACTCCCCCTAAGGGCTGCCTGGAATCGTTACATTGTATGGGGAGATCACCTCCCTACACCATACAATCTGATTGTACAATCTCCTCCATACACCATACAATCCGATTGTACAATCTCCTCCCTACACCATACAATCCAATTGTACAATCTCCTCCATACACCATACAATCCGATTGTACAATCTCCTCCCTACACCATACAATCCGATTGTATAATCTCCTCCCTACACCATACAATCCGATTGTACAATCTCCGCCATACACCATACAATCCGATTGTACAATCTCCTCCATACACCATACAATCCGATTGTACAATCTCCTCCCTACACCATACAATCCGATTGTATAATCTCCGCCATACACCATACAATCCAATTGTACAATCTCCTCCCTACACCATACAATCCGATTGTATAATCTCCGCCATACACCATACAATCCGATTGTACAATCTCCTCCATACACCATACAATCTGATTGTACAACCTCCTCCCTACACCATACAATCCGATTGTACAATCACCTCCATACAATTGGATTGTACAATCTCCTCCATACACCATACAATCCGATTGTACAATCTCCTCCCTACACCATACAATCCGATTGTACAATCTCCTCCATACACCATACAATCTGATTGTACAATCTCCTTGTGATCTATCACCCCCGATGTACCTGATTGGATACAAATTGAACGGATTGTTGCGTTTTGTCTTCATATTACATTGATAAAAAGAAGATTGTATGGTGTATGAAGAAGATTGTACAATCGGATTGTATGGTGTATGGAGGAGATTGTACAATCGGATTGGACGGTGTATGGGCAGTGTAAGGGAAGATACGGGTTTCTAGGCTCCGCCTCTCCAAGGAGCAGAGGACGAATGAACAGACGGAGATCCCGGAGTCCTCGAATTGAGATCTGTAGTTCGGTTTTCTTGCAGATCTGATCTGTGGAAGGTCGAGTGAACGAGTCGATGTCGGTTTTGTATCCATAAAATCGGGTTTTCGCCTCTTTCATACATCTCAGTGCTGCTAATCTCCGGCAGCCTCTTCCTCGGGGGAGGGGGGGTTCCCGATGGATGTGAGGTGTGTGGGGTGACCCTCTGGGGGGATCGGTCCCGATATAACGGGATGGAGGTCTGTGAGGGGCATTGTTGGCCTCGATGTGGAAATTCTCGGTGCCCGGATCTGATTGTGGTCACACATTCGTCTTTCAGAGAACAATCGATTTTTCCCGCAGCCTCCTGGAAGATGTGACGCCTTCCCGTTACAGAGTGACAACCTTCTCCCAATTGTTCTCTGGTGTTGTCACATAGTGGGCGGGGGAGGGGACATCGAATAACGTGCGTTCTGTACCCGCAGGATGGAGGACCGACCAATAAGAAGCTTTGTATTCATCACACGGCAGGAAGAACGTTCTCTGACTATGGAAAATACCCCAATATGGCCACTAGATGGTGATAAAGGAGGAAAATAAACAAACCGACCACATGGCTTGTTCTGCGAATCAACAGTCCTGAATTCAGCCAGACACAGAGCATTTCCAACAATGGCCGCTTTCCTCACCTGGGCACTGGAGGAAGATGACGTCACCCTCACCTGGGCACTGGAGGAAGATGACGTCACCCTCACCTGGGCACTGTGGAGGAAGATGACGTCACCCTCACCTGGGCACTGGAGGAAGATGACGTCACCCTCACCTGGGCACTGGAGGAAGATGACGTCACCCTCACCTGGGCACTGGAGGAAGATGACGTCACCCTCACCTGGGCACTGTGGAGGAAGATGACGTCACCCTCACCTGGGCTCTGTGGAGGAAGATGACGTCACCCTCACCTGGGCATTGGAGGAAGATGACGTCACCCTCACCTGGGCTCTGTGGAGGAAGATGACGTCACCCTCACCTGGGCTTTGTGGAGGAAGATGACGTCACCCTCACCTGTGCTCTGTGGAGGAAGATGACGTCACCCTCACCTGGGCTCTGGAGGAAGATGACGTCACCCTCACCTGGGCACTGGAGGAAGATGACGTCACCCTCACCTGGGCTCTGGAGGAAGATGACGTCACCCTCACCTGGGCACTGGAGGAAGATGATGTCACCCTCACCTGGGCACTGGAGGAAGATGACGTCACCCTCACCTGGGCTCTGTGGAGGAAGATGACGTCACCCTCACCTGGGCTCTGGAGGAAGATGACGTCACCCTCACCTGGGCACTGGAGGAAGGTGACGTCACCCTCACCTGGGCACTGGAGGATGATGACGTCACCCTCACCTGGGCACTGGAGGAAGATGACGTCACCCTCACCTGGGCTCTGTGGAGGAAGATGACGTCACCCTCACCTGGGCACTGTGGAGGAAGATGACGTCACCCTCACCTGGGCACTGGAGGAAGATGACGTCACCCTCACCTGGGCACTGGAGGAAGATGACGTCACCCTCACCTGGGCACTGTGGAGGAAGATGACGTCACCCTCACCTGGGCACTGGAGGAAGATGACGTCACCCTCACCTGGGCACTGGAGGAAGATGACGTCACCCTCACCTGGGCACTGGAGGAAGATGACGTCACCCTCACCTGGGCACTGTGGAGGAAGATGACGTCACCCTCACCTGGGCTCTGTGGAGGAAGATGACGTCACCCTCACCTGGGCATTGGAGGAAGATGACGTCACCCTCACCTGGGCTCTGTGGAGGAAGATGACGTCACCCTCACCTGGGCTCTGTGGAGGAAGATGACGTCACCCTCACCTGTGCTCTGTGGAGGAAGATGACGTCACCCTCACCTGGGCTCTGGAGGAAGATGACGTCACCCTCACCTGGGCACTGGAGGAAGATGACGTCACCCTCACCTGGGCTCTGGAGGAAGATGACGTCACCCTCACCTGGGCACTGGAGGAAGATGATGTCACCCTCACCTGGGCACTGGAGGAAGATGACGTCACCCTCACCTGGGCTCTGTGGAGGAAGATGACGTCACCCTCACCTGGGCTCTGGAGGAAGATGACGTCACCCTCACCTGGGCACTGGAGGAAGGTGACGTCACCCTCACCTGGGCACTGGAGGATGATGACGTCACCCTCACCTGGGCACTGGAGGAAGATGACGTCACCCTCACCTGGGCTCTGTGGAGGAAGATGACGTCACCCTCACCTGGGCACTGGAGGAAGATGACGTCACCCTCACCTGGGCACTGGAGGAAGATGACGTCACCCTCACCTGGGCACTGGAGGAAGATGACGTCACCCTCACCTGGGCTCTGTGGAGGAAGATGACGTCACCCTCACCTGGGCTCTGAAGGAAGATGACGTCACCCTCACCTGAGCACTGGAGGAAGATGACGTCACCCTCACCTGGGCACTGGAGGAAGATGACGTCACCCTCACCTGGACGCTGAAGGAAGATGACGTCACCCTCACCTGGGCTCTGTGGAGGAAGATGACGTCACCCTCACCTGGGCTCTGTGGAGGAAGATGACGTCACCCTCACCTGGGCACTGTGGAGAAAGATGACGTCACCCTCACCTGGGCACTGTGGAGGAAGATGACGTCACCCTCACCTGGGCTCTGTGGAGGAAGATGACGTCACCCTCACCTGGGCACTGTGGAGGAAGATGACGTCACCCTCACCTGGGCTCTGTGGAGGAAGATGACGTCACCCTCACCTGGGCACTGGAGGAAGATGACGTCACCCTCACCTGGGCACTGGAGGAAGATGACGTCACCCTCACCTGGGCACTGGAGGTAGATGACGTCACCCTCACCTGGGCACTGGAGGAAGATGACGTCACCCTCACCTGGGCTCTGTGGAGGAAGATGACGTCACCCTCACCTGGGCACTGGAGGAAGATGACGTCACCCTCACCTGGGCACTGGAGGAAGATGACGTCACCCTCACCTGGGCACTGGAGGAAGATGACATCACCCTCACCTGGGCTCTGTGGAGGAAGATGACGTCACCCTCACCTGGGCACTGGAGGAAGATGACGTCACCCTCACCTGGGCTCTGTGGAGGAAGATGACGTCACCCTCACCTGGGCACTGTGGAGGAAGATGACGTCACCCTCACCTGGGCTCTGTGGAGGAAGATGACGTCACCCTCACCTGGGCACTGGAGGAAGATGACGTCACCCTCACCTGGGCACTGGAGGAAGATGACGTCACCCTCACCTGGGCACTGGAGGTAGATGACGTCACCCTCACCTGGGCACTGGAGGAAGATGACGTCACCCTCACCTGGGCACTGGAGGAAGATGACGTCACCCTCACCTGGGCACTGGAGGAAGATGACATCACCCTCACCTGAGCTCTGTGGAGGAAGATGACGT
This sequence comes from Lithobates clamitans, assembly GCA_037952925.1. NCBI lineage: Eukaryota > Metazoa > Chordata > Amphibia > Anura > Ranidae > Lithobates > Lithobates clamitans. Next base: position 10,728 of record JBBGZY010003241.1, read on the forward strand.
CACCCTCACCTGGGCACTGGAGGAAGATGACGTCACCCTCACCTGGGCACTGGAGGAAGATGATGTCACCCTCACCTGGGCTCTGAAGGAAGATGACGTCACCCTCACCTGGACGCTGAAGGAAGATGACGTCACCCTCACCTGGACGCTGTGGAGGAAGATGACGTCACCCTCACCTGGGCTCTGTGGAGGAAGATGACGTCACCCTCACCTGGGCTCTGTGGAGGAAGATGACATCACCCTCACCTGGGCTTTGTGGAGGAAGATGACGTCACCCTCACCTTGGCTCTGTGGAGGAAGATGACGTCACCCTCACCTTGGCTCTGTGGAGGAAGATGACGTCACCCTCACCTGGGCTCTGTGGAGGAAGATGACGTCACCCTCACCTGGGCTCTGTGGAGGAAGATGACGTCACCCTCACCTTGGCTCTGTGGAGGAAGATGACGTCACCCTCACCTTGGCTCTGTGGAGGAAGATGACGTCACCCTCACCTGGGCTCTGTGGAGGAAGATGACGTCACCCTCACCTGGGCTCTGTGGAGGAAGATGACGTCACCCTCACCTGGGCTCTGTGGAGGAAGATGACGTCACCCTCACCTGGGCTCTGTGGAGGAAGATGACGTCACCCTCACCTGGGCTCTGTGGAGGAAGATGACGTCACCCTCACCTGGGCTCTGTGGAGGAAGTCAGGGACAGGTATGTATACAATGTAACCTTTTTCTCCCCATCACAGGTATTTTTATTTTCATGCGGTGTTGTAGGGTGGAGGAGGGGGCACCTTGTCACATAGGTGCCACCTGTAATTCCACTCTAAGATCAGTTACCGGTGGCTCTTGTTTTCCGTCTCCTCGGCCCTCGCTGACACCCGACGCTCCATCTAGAAACGCGATTCCTCCGAATGGCTGGTGTGGAAAACTTGTAACCTGTGACATCACAAACAGATGCTTGTTTCCATGCCGTGTGCACACTAAACACAGACATGTTTAACACAACCTCGTTAACAGGAGACGCCACCGGCCCGGCCTGGTCTAAATATTTCAGCGTCTGCGGCCGATGTATGGATCCTGGGAGTCCATCCGAAAAACGTCTGGACCGTCTACATGTGAAGACTCCGTGGTGGCAACGGGAAAAAAATATTTCCAGATATAAATATTGTACAATGTATCTTTATCTGCCTGGGGGGTCCGTGTGCTCCAACCAGTGACCCCCCTCCCCCGCCAGGATACAGTACAGCCTTATTCTGCAACGTTAGACCCCAATTTTCCTCAGAACGATTGAAGGAAACTTGACGTTTGTTCAAAAAAAATGTTACATTTCAGCAGATCGATCTTCATTACAGAAATAACGAAGAATGGAAGTGGGATGCGTTATCCGTGTCCCATCATACGATTATTATTATTATTATGGATTTATAGAACGCCGATCTCCTCGTATGTCTTCGTATTATCGTCATGCGTATTAAACACCATAGTCTCTGTTTTTGGAGTCAATGGGTAGCTGAAGCCCCAAATCTTTCTGTTTCTTGTTCCTCCTCCTGACATTTGCCTTCATTCTTCCCATATTCTGTGTGTGTCTAGAAACTTCCCAAAAACTGCCCCTGTTACCCCTTCTCCGACCCTCTATCATCTGACTGCCCCCTCTCTCCTTCCTCTCAACATTCTACCCCTCTGCCTCCTCTTCCATCCTCTAGGCCAAGATGTTCCCTTGCTGTCCCCTTCTAGACCATGATCTGCCCCACCACCCATCTTTCTCCAACCTCTGGACCAGGTGGACTATGATACACCCCTTCTGCTTATTACCCAAACTGTTTGCCCTGCCTCCGTTACTTTTCCTGGCTGGAAGGTAAAGAGATGGTTTTGGAGAGCTCAGGACGTGGCTGGAAGGTGAGGAGATGTTATTGAAGAGCTCAGGACATGGTTGGAAGGTGAAGAGATATTATTGGAGAGCTCAGGACGTGGCTGGAAGGTGAAGAGATATTATTGAAGAGCTCAGGACGTGGCTGGAAGGTGAAGAGATATTATTGAAGAGCTCAGGATGTGGCTGGAAGGTGAGGAGATGTTATTGGAGAGCTCAGGATGTGGCTGGAAGGTGAAGAGATATTATTGAAGAGCTCAGGACATGGCTGGAAGGTGAGGAGATGTTATTGGAAAGCTCGTGACATGGCGTAAAGGTAAAGAGATGGTTTTGGAGAGCTCAGGACGTGGCTGGAAGGTGAAGAGATATTATTGAAGAGCTCAGGACGTGGCTGGAAGGTGAGGAGATGTTATTGGAGAGCTCAGGACGTGGCTGGAAGGTGAGGAGATGTTATTGAAGAGCTCAGGACGTGGCTGGAAGGTGAGGAGATGTTATTGAAGAGCTCAGGACGTGGCTGGAAGGTGAAGATATATTATTGAAGAGCTCAGGACGTGGCTGGAAGGTGAGGAGATGTTATTGGAAAGCTCAGGACGTGGCTGGAAGGTGAAGAGATGTTATTGGAGAGCTCAGGACGTGGCTGGAAGGTGAGGAGATGTTATTGAAGAGCTCAGGACGTGGCTGGAAGGTGAGGAGATGTTATTGAAGAGCTCAGGACGTGGCTGGAAGGTGAGGAGATGTTATTGAAGAGCTCAGGACGTGGCTGGAAGGTGAGGAGATGTTATTGGAGAGCTCAGGACGTGGCTGGAAGGTGAGGAGATGTTATTGGAAAGCTCAGGATGTGGCTGGAAGGTGAGGAGATGTTATTGGAAAGCTCAGGACGTGACTGGAAGGTGAAGAGATGTTATTGGAGAGCTCAGGACGTGGCTGGAAGGTGAGGAGATGTTATTGGGAGAGCTCAGGATGTGGCTGGAAGGTGAAGAGATGTTATTGAAGAGCTCAGGACGTGGCTGGAAGGTGAGGAGATGTTATTGAAGAGCTCAGGACGTGACTGGAAGGTGAGGAGATGTTATTGAAGAGCTCAGGACATGGCTGGAAGGTGAAGAGATGTTAATGAAGAGCTCAGGACGTGGCTGGAAGGTGAGGAGATGTTAATGAAGAGCTCAGGACGTGGCTGGAAGGTGAAGAGATGTTAATGAAGAGCTCAGGATGTGGCTGGAAGGTGAGGAGATGTTATTGAAGAGCTCAGGATGTGGCTGGAAGGTGAGGAGATGTTATTGAAGAGCTCAGGATGTGGCTGGAAGGTGAGGAGATGTTATTGGAGAGCTCAGGACGTGGCTGGAAGGTGAGGAGATGTTATTGAAGAGCTCAGGATGTGGCTGGAAGGTGAGGAGATGTTATTGAAGAGCTCAGGATGTGGCTGGAAGGTGAGGAGATGTTATTGGAGAGCTCAGGACGTGGCTGGAAGGTGAAGAGATGTTATTGAAGAGCTCAGGACTAGGGATGGGCTGAACACCCCCCTGTTCGGTTAGCACCAGAACATGCGAACACCATTAAAGTCTATGAGACTCGAACGTGGAAAATAAAAAGTGCTAATTTTAAAAAGTTATATGCAAGTTATTGTCATAAAAAGTGTTTGGGGACCCGGGTCCTGCCCCAGGGGACATGGATCAATGCAAAAAAAACGTTTTAAAAACGGCCGTTTTTTCAGGAGCAGTGATTTTAAGAATGCTTAAAGTGAAACAAGTGTAATATCTCTTTAAATTTCGTACCTGGGGGGTGTCTATAGTATGTCTGTAAAGGGGCGCATGTTTCCCGTGTTTAGAACAGTCTGACAGCAAAATGACATTTTGAAGGAAAAAACTCATTTAAAACTACCCGCGGCTATTGCATTGCCGACAATACACATAGAAGTTCATTGATAAAAACGGCATGGGAATTCCCCACAGGGGAACCCCGAACCAAAATGTAAAAAAAAAAAATGCGTCGGGGTCCTACTAAATTCCATACCAGGCCTTTCAAGCCTGGTATGAATATTAAGGAGAACCCCGCGCCAAAATTTTTTAAAAAATGGCCTGGGGTCCCCCCAAAAATTCATACCAGACCCTTATCCAAGCACGCAACCTGGCAGGCCGCAGGAAAAGAGGGGGGCGAGAGACCGTCCCCCCTCCTGAACCGTACCAGGCCAATTGCCCTCAACATTGGGAGGGTGCTTTGGGGTAGCGGGGGGCTTATCGGAATCTGGAAGCCCCCTTTAACAAGGGGACCCCCAGATCCCCCCCCCCCGTGTGAATTGGTAATGGCCTACCATTTTACAAAAAAAAAGTGTCAAAAAAAGACAATAGATGGTTTTTGACAATTCCTTGATTAATGTCCTCTTCTTTCCCTGCTTCTTCCTTCGGTTTTCTTCTTCTTCCTCCATCTTGTTCTTCCCCCGCTTCTTCCTCTATCTTCCTCCAGTCTATTCGTCCGGCATCTTCCTCTGGCTCCTTCTTCACCGCTTCGTCCTCCGATCCGCCTCAATGGTAGTCTCCCACTGTGTGACGCTTCAGTTCAGGTAACAGCTCTTATATAACGGAGGGCGGGACCACCTGGTGACCCCACCCCTCTGACGCACGGGGACTTCCCCATGGCTTTCCCTATGTTGTCAGAGGGGGGCGGGGTCACCCGTTTACATAAACGAATGACCTCGTCCCCCTCTGACAACACGGGGAAAGCCATAGGGAAGTCCCCGCAAACGGTGGCGTGGGGTTCCCCTTAAAATCCATACCAGACCTGAAGGGCCTGGTATGGAATTTGGGGGGACCCCCACGCATTTTTTAAAAAAAAATTGGGTTCGGGGTTCCCCTGTGGGGGAATCCCATGCTGTTTTTTTCAATGACTTCTTTTATCCACAGTGGGGCAAAAAAGTATTTAGTCACCACCAATTGTGGAAGTCCTCCCACTTATAAAGACGAGAGAGGCCTGTAATTGTCATCATAGGTAGACCTCAACTATGAGAGACAAAATGTGGAAACAAATCCAATCACATTGTCTGATATTTGAAAGAATTTGTTTGCAAATTATGGTGGAAAATAAGTAATTGGTGAATATGAAAAGTTCATCTCAATACTTTGTTATATCTCCTTTGTTGGCAATGACAGAGGTCAAACGTTTTCTGTAAGTCTTCACAAGGTTGTCACACACTGTTGCTGGTATGTTGGTCCATTCCTCCATGCAGATCTCCTCTAGAGCAGTGATGTTTTGGGGCTGTCGCTGGGCAACACGGACTTTCAACTCCCTCCAAAGGTTTTCTATGGGGTTGAGATCTGGAGACTGGCTAGGCCACTCCAGGACCTTGAAATGCTTCTTATGAAGCAAGTCCTTCATTGCCCGGGTGGTGTGTTTGGGATCATTGTCATGCTGAAAGACCCAGCCACGTTTCATCTTCAATGCCCTTGCTGATGAGAGGAGGTTTGCACTCAAAATCTCACGATACATGGCCCCATTCATTCTTTCATGTACATGGATCAGTCGTCCTTTCCCTTTGCAGAGAAACAGCCCCAAAGCATGATGTTGCCACCCCCATGCTTCACAGTAGGTATGGTGTTCTTTGGTTGCAACTCAGCATTCTCTCTCCTCCAAACACAAGTTGAGTTTCTACTAGGGTTGTCCCGATAGGCACTGATACCGAGCATTTGCCCAAGTACTTGTACTCGGGCAAATGCTCCCAATGCTTCCGCCAATACTATGACAGTCAGCGGTGATCAGCGCGTGGGGGAGTTACAAGCTTCTCCCCCCGCGGCTTTAGTGACATACAGCGGTGATCGGTAACTCCCCCACACGCGATCACCGCTGACTGTCACCTCATCCTCCTCCATGCCCCCTCCGTTCCTTTGTCCCCCTATGTTGTTTTCACCTCTGTTGCTCTGTCCCCCTTCATTCCTGCGTTCCGCTGTCCTCCTCCGTTGTTCTGTCCTCCTCCTCTGTCCTCCTCCGTTACACTGTCCTCCTCCTCTGTCCTCCTCCGTTACACTGTCCTCCTCCGCTGTCCTCCTCCGTTGTTCTGTCCTCCTCCGTTGTTCTGTCCTCCTCCTCTGTCCTCCTCCTCTGTCCTCCTCCGCTGTCCCCCTCCGTTATTCTGTCCTCTTCCTCTGTCCTCCTCCGTTGTTCTGTCCTCCTCCTCTGTCCTCCTCCGTTGTTCTGTCCTCCTCCGTTATTCTGTCCTCCTCCTCTGTCCTCCTCAGTTGTTCTGTCCTCCTCCGCTGTCCCCTCCGTTATTCTGTCCTCCTCCGCTGTCCCCCTCTGTTGTTCTGTCCTCCTTCGCTGTCCCCCTCTGTTGTTCTGTCCTCCTCCTCTGCCCCCCTCTGTTGTTCTGTCCTCCTCCGCTGTCCCCCTCTGTTGTTCTGTCCTCCTCCTCTGCCCCCCTCTGTTGTTCTGTCCTCCTCCTCTGCCCCCCTCTGTTGTTCTGTCCTCTTCCTCTGTCCCCCTCTCCGCTGTCCTCCTCCGTTGTTCTGTCCTCCTCCTCTGTCCCCCTCCATTATTCTGTCCTCCTCCGCTGTCACTCCCTGTTATTCTGTCCTCCTCCTCTGCCCCCCTCTGTTGTTCTGTCCTCCTCCTCTGCCCCCCTCTGTTGTTCTGTCCTCCTCCTCTGTCCCCCTCCGTTATTCTGTCCTCCTCCGCTGTCCCTCTCCGTTATTCTGTCCTCCTCCGCTGTCCTCCTCTGTTGTTCTGTCCTCCTCCTCTGCCCCCCTCTGTTGTTCTGTCCCCCTCCGTTATTCTGTCCTCCTCCTCTGTCCCCCTCTCCGCTGTCCCCCTCCGTTATTCTGTCCTCCTCCGCTGTCCCCCTCTGTTGTTCTGTCCTCCTCCTCTGCCCCCCTCTGTTGCTCTGTCCTCCTCCTCTGCCCCCCTCTGTTGTTCTGTCCTCCTCCTCTGTCCCCCTCCGTTATTCTGTCCTCCTCCGCTGTCCCTCTCCGTTATTCTGTCCTCCTCCGCTGTCCTCCTCTGTTGTTCTGTCCTCCTCCTCTGCCCCCCTCTGTTGTTCTGTCCCCCTCCGTTATTCTGTCCTCCTCCTCTGTCCCCCTCTCCGCTGTCCCCCTCCGTTATTCTGTCCTCCTCCTCTGTCCCCCTCCGTTATTCTGTCCTCCTCCGCTGTCCCCCTCTGTTGTTCTGTCCTCCTCCTCTGCCCCCCTCTGTTGTTCTGTCCTCCTCCTCTGCCCCCCTCTGTTGCTCTGTCCTCCTCCTCTGTCCCCCTCTGTTGTTCTGTCCTCCTCCTCTGCCCCCCTCTGTTGTTCTGTCCTCCTCCGCTGTCCCCCTCCGTTATTCTGTCCTCCTCCTCTGCCCCCCTCCATTATTCTGTCCTCCTCCGCTGTCCTCCTCTGTTGTTCTGTCCTCCTCCTCTGTCCTCCTCTGTTGTTCTGTCCTCCTCCTCTGCCCCCCTCTGTTCTGTCCTCCTCCTCTGCCCCCCTCTGTTGTTCTGTCCTCCTCCTCTGCCCCCCTCTGTTGTTCTGTCCTCCTCCTCTGTCCTCCTCTGTTGTTCTGTCCTCCTCCTCTGCCCCCCTCTGTTGTTCTGTCCTCCTCCTCTGCCCCCCTCTGTTGTTCTGTCCTCCTCCTCTGCCCCCCTCTGTTGTTCTGTCCTCCTCCTCTGCCCCCCTCTGTTGTTCTGTCCTCCTCCGCTGTCCTCCTCCGTTGTTCTGTCCTCCTCCTCTGCCCCCCTCTGTTGTTCTGTCCTCCTCCGTTGTTCTGTCCTCCTCCTCTGCCCCCCTCCATTATTCTGTCCTCCTCCTCTGCCCCCCTCTGTTGTTCTGTCCTCCTCCGTTGTTCTGTCCTCCTCCTCTGCCCCCCTCCATTATTCTGTCCTCCTCCTCTGTCCCCCTCTGTTGTTCTGTCCTCCTCCTCTGCCCCCCTCCATTATTCTGTCCTCCTCCGCTGTCCTCCTCCGTTGTTCTGTCCTCCTCCGCTGTCCTCCTCCGTTGTTCTGTCCTCCTCCGCTGTCCTCCTCCGTTGTTCTGTCCTCCTCCGCTGTCCTCCTCCGTTGTTCTGTCCTCCTCCGTTGTTCTGTCCTCCTCCGTTGTTCTGTCCTCCTCCTCTGTCCTCCTCCGTTGTTCTGCCCCCCTCTGTTGTTCTGTCCTCCTCCTCTGTCCTCCTCTGTTGTTCTGTCCTCCTCCGCTGTCCTCCTCCGTTGTTCTGTCCTCCTCCTCTGCCCCCCTCTGTTGTTCTGTCCTCCTCCTCTGCCCCCCTCTGTTGTTCTGTCCTCCTCCTCTGCCCCCCTCCGTTGTTCTGTCCTCCTCCTCTGCCCCCCTGTGTTGTTCTGTCCTCCTCCTCTGTCCCCCTCTGTTGTTCTGTCCTCCTCCTCTGTCCCCCTCTGTTGTTCTGTCCTCCTCCTCTGTCCCCCTCTGTTGTTCTGTCCTCCTCCTCTGCCCCCCTCTGTTGTTCTGTCCTCCTCCTCTGTCCCCCTCTGTTGTTCTGTCCTCCTCCTCTGTCCTCCTCTGTTGTTCTGTCCTCCTCCGCTGTCCTCCTCCGTTGTTCTGTCCTCCTCCTCTGCCCCCCTCTGTTGTTCTGTCCTCCTCCTCTGTCCCCCTCTGTTGTTCTGTCCTCCTCCTCCTCTGCCCCCCTCTGTTGTTCTGTCCTCCTCCTCTGTCCTCCTCCGTTGTTCTGTCCTCCTCCTCTGCCCCCCTGTGTTGTTCTGTCCTCCTCCTCTGCCCCCCTCTGTTGTTCTGTCCTCCTCCTCTGTCCCCCTCTGTTGTTCTGTCCTCCTCCTCTGTCCCCCTCTGTTGTTCTGTCCTCCTCCTCTGTCCCCCCTCTGTTGTTCTGTCCTCCTCCTCTGCCCCCCTCTGTTGTTCTGTCCTCCTCCTCTGTCCCCCTCTGTTGTTCTGTCCTCCTCCTCTGTCCCCCTCTCCGCTGTGTGTATTGATAGAGTCAGCTGACTCTGTCCATTCACATAACTGAAACATTGTACTCTCCTGTGATTACGATGTGTCAGTTTATGAATGGAGAGAAGCCGCTGTCTTCTCTCCATTCATTGTCAGTGCAGCTGAGGCTGCAGAGAAAGGGACTGGGGAATCTCTATCCTCCGTCTCTTTCTCTGTCTCAAGGGGGAGATATCAGAGGTCTGTTAAGACCCCTGATATCTCACCAAAGCCCCCCAACAGGGCTGATAAAAAAAAACCAAAACACACATAGTGCAATAAAGAATAAAAAAAATGATTGTAAAAAAATAATGAATGTAAATTAAAAAAAAAAACACAGAGAAACCGTTCACCCCCTACCCCCCCCCCCCAAAAAAAAACCCCCAAAAAAACACTGTCACGTGACATTAAAAAAAAGTATTGGTAATCGGTATCGGCGAGTACTTGAAAAAAAGTATTGGTACTTGTACTCGGTCCTAAAAAAGTGGTATCGGGACAACCCTAGTTTCTACCAAACAGTTCTACTTTGGTTTCATCTGACCATATGACATTCTCCCAATCCTCTTCTGGATCATCCAAATGCTCTCTAGCAAACCTCGGACGGGCCCGGACATGTACTGGTTTAAGCAGGGGGACACGTCTGGCACTGCAGGATCTGAGTTCCTGGTGGCGTAGTGTGTTACTGATGGTAGCCTTTGTTACGTTGGTCCCAGCTCTCTGCAGGTCATTCACTAGGTCCCCCCGTGGGGTTCTAGGATTTTTGCTCACCGTTCTTGTGATCATTTTGACCCCACAGGGTGAGATCTTGCGTGGAGCCCCAGATCGAGGGAGATTATCAGTGGTCTTATATGTCTTCCATTTTCTAATTATTGCTCCCACAGTTGATTTCTTCACACCAAGCTGCTTGCCTATTGCAGATTCCGTCTTCCCAGCCTGGTGCAGGTCCACAATTTTGTTTCTGGTGTCCTTCGACAGCTCTTTGGTCTTCACCATAGTGGAGTTTGGAGTATGACTGTTTGAGGTTGTGGACAGGTGTCTTTTATACTGATAACAAGTTCAAACAGGTGCCATTAATACAGGTAATGAGTGGAGGACAGAGGAGCCTCTTATAGAAGAAGATACAGATCTGTGAGAGACGGAAATCTCGCTTGTTTTAGGAGACCAAATACTTATTTTCCACCATAATTTACAAATAAATTATTTCAGAAATCAGACAATGTGATTGGATTTGTTCCCACATTTTGTCTCTCATAGTTGAGGTCTACCTATGATGACAATTACAGGCCTCTCTCATCTTTTTAAGTGGGAGAACTTCCACAATTGGTGGTGACCAAATACTTTTTTGTCGCTCTGTATTTTGCCGGGACCCGACATTACATTACAGCCGCGAGTAGTTTTAAATGACTTTTTTTCCTTCAAAATGTCATTTTGCTGTCAGACTGTTCTAAACACGGGAAACATGCGCCCCTTTACAGGCATACTATAGACACCCCCCAGGTACAAAATTTAAAGGGATATTACACTTTTATTGTTTGACTTTAAGCATTATTAAAATCACTGCTCCCGAAAAACGGCCGTTTTTAAAACTTTTTTTTGCATGTCCCCTGGGGCAGGACCCGGGTCCCCAAACACTTTTTATGACAATAACTTGCATATAAGCCTTAAAATTAGCACTTTTGATTTCTCCCATAGACTTTTAAAGAGTGTTCTGCGGCATTCGGATTTGCCGCGAACACCCCAAATTGTTTGCTATTCGGCGAACAGACAATGTTGGAGTCTAACTCATGTTCGACCTGAACATAAACCCCATCCCTACTCAGGACGTGGCTGGAAGGTGAGAAGATGTTATTTAAGAGCTCAGGACGTGACTGGAAGGTGAAGAGATGTTAATGAAGAGCTCAGGACGTGGCTGGAAGGTGAAGAGATGTTAATGAAGAGCTCAGGACGTGGCTGGAAGGTGAGGAGATGTTATTGAAGAGCTCAGGACGTGGCTGGAAGGTGAGGAGATGTTATTGAAGCGCTCAGGACGTGGCTGGAAGGTGAGGAGATGTTATTGAGGAGCTCAGGACGTGGCTGGAAGGTGAGGAGATGTTATTGAAGAGCTCAGGACGTGGCTGGAAGGTGAGGAGATGTTATTGAAGAGCTCAGGACATGGCTGGAAGGTGAGGAGATGTTATTGAAGCGCTCAGGACGTGGCTGGAAGGTGAGGAGATGTTATTGAGGAGCTCAGGACGTGGCTGGAAGGTGAGGAGATGTTATTGAAGAGCTCAGGACGTGGCTGGAAGGTGAGGAGATGTTATTGAAGAGCTCAGGACATGGCTGGAAGGTGAGGAGATGTTATTGAAGAGCTCAGGATGTGGCTGGAAGGTGAGGAGATGTTATTGAAGAGCTCAGGACGTGGCTGGAAGGTGAGGAGATGTTATTGAAGAGCTCAGGACGTGGCTGGAAGGTGAGGAGATGTTATTGAAGAGCTCAGGATGTGGCTGGAAGGTGAGGATATGTTATTGAAGAGCTCAGGACGTGGCTGGAAGGTGAGGAGATGTTATTGAGGAGCTCAGGACATGGCTGGAAGGTGAGGAGATGTTATTGAAGAGCTCAGGATGTGGCTGGAAGGTGAGGATATGTTATTGAAGAGCTCAGGACGTGGCTGGAAGGTGAGGAGATGTTATTGAAGAGCTCAGGACGCGGCTCAGTGATAAAGGCAATCGTTCCATTTAGTAAATTCGCTCCACCTAATACAATATTAGATTGTTTTTATCTTCGGGCACATCAGCAAAAACATGGTTTTCCTCAAAGGCATTCTCTTTCAGTCTATTATTAGAAGGATCCATTAGTGGATTAATATTGTCCTCTAGCAAAGACAACAAAGACCTTCTCGTGATCGCGGCGTTGGCAGGAAACGGGGTCCCCTTCCCGGGAAAGTCACTTTTCCAACTCAGCAGTATTGGGTTTCCATCTGATATTTATTCACCATTTAGGTTCATCCAGGATACAATTAGATGGACTTTTAAAGTGGACCTTCCATGGAAAAAGAAGGTCTAGTTTACTCACAGCAGCTGGGTGCCCGCGCACGCACATTTGTGCAACCACACTGATTTCTGCTGACATGCTACTTCACAGGGGCACACCGTACATGGGCACGCCGTACATGGGCACACCGTACATGGGCACACTGTACATGGGCACGCCGTACATGGGCACGCCGTACATGGGCACGCCGTACATGGGCACGCCGTACATGGGCACACCGTACATGGGCACGCCGTACATGGGCACACATGTTCCAATCTTGAAGCCAGACACCCAGATTTAGGGAACAGAGCTGAACTAGGAAGTTGCTGGATGGTCTTCAGCTGTTACCCGGCAACTTGATTTTGGTTTGATTTTGGCTAGACCCTGATTATGGCTTACCTCCGTTGACCTTCTAGTGTGACCTCAGCTTGTCTACTGATCTCAACTCTCCCTGCTACCCCCACCTGCTGTCTGTCTCCCTAGCTAGAGACCATTGCTTGTCCATACCTTGTTTCCAGCCTGCTGTGTGCTCCAGTGTCCTGGTCAGCTACCTTCCTGTCAGTCTGTATGAGCACCTCACAGTCAAGCCTACCTCCAGATTGGAGCTTCCATGGACTGGCCTCCAGGTTCCTGTGACACCCTGGCTTTGTATCTCTTACTTTGGACAACTGACCATCAGAATGTTAAATGTCCCATTCCCTAACCATCATCATTAATATGGAGTCCCCCCCCCCCTCCAATGACCAATAATATGAATGCCCCCATGCCCATCAATATGGAGTTGTCCTCCTTTCGGCCAGTGCCAGGGTCAACTGGTGCCCAGGGTGAAGACAGGAAACGGCACCTCCCCCATTGTGTGGATGCAAAGCTCACTCCTCCCCCCAATACACAGATCTCCCTCATCCTTCTAGCCCCCAATTTATAGAGCTCCCCCACCTCCTAACACCCCTAATACACAGAGCTCACCCTCAATACACAGAGCTCACCCTCAATACACAGAGCTCACCCTCAATACACAGAGCTCCCCCACCTCCTAACACCCCTAATACACAGAGCTCACCCTCAATACACAGAGCTCCCCCACCTCCTAACACCCCTAATACACAGAGCTCACCCTCAATACACAGAGCTCACCCTCAATACACAGAGCTCACCCTCAATACACAGAGCTCCCCCACCTCCTAACACCCCTAATACACAGAGCTCACCCTCAATACACAGAGCTCACCCTCAATACACAGAGCTCACCCTCAATACACAGAGCTCCCCCACCTCCTAACACCCCTAATACACAGAGCTCACCCTCAATACACAGAGCTCCCCCTCAATACACAGAGCTCACCCTCAATACACAGAGCTCACCCTCAATACACAGAGCTCACCCACCTCCCAATACACAGAGCTCCCCCACCTCCTAACACCCCTAATACACAGAGCTCACCCTCAATACACAGAGCTCCCCCTCAATACACAGAGCTCCCCCACCTCCCAATACACAGAGCTCCCCCACCTCCCAATACACAGAGCTCCCCCACCTCCTAGCACCCCTAATACACAGAGCTCACCCTCAATACACAGAGCTCCCCCTCAATACACAGAGCTCCCCCACCTCCCAATACACAGAGCTCCCCCACCTCCCAATACACAGAGCTCCCTCATCCTTCTAGCCCCCAATTTATAGAGCTCCCCCACCTCCTAGCACCCCTAATACACAGAGCTCACCCTCAATACACAGAGCTCACCCCAATACACAGAGCTCACCCCAATACACAGAGCTCACCCTCAATACACAGAGCTCACCCCAATACACAGAGCTCACCCCAATACACAGAGCTCCCCCACCTCCCAATACACAGAGCTTCCCTACCTCCTAGCACCCCCAAATACACAGAGCTCCCCCACCTCCCAATACACAGAGCTCCCCCACCTCCCAATACACAGAGCTCCCCCACTTCCCAATACACAGAGCTTCCCTACCTCCTAACACCCCTAATACACAGAGCTCACCTCCCAATACACAGAGCTCCCCCTCAATACACAGAGCTCCCCCACCTCCCAATACACAGAGCTTCCCTACCTCCCAATACACAGAGCTCCCCCACCTCCTAGCACCCCTAATACACAGAGCTCACCCTCAATACACAGAGCTCCCCCACCTCCCAATACACAGAGCTCCCCCACCTCCCAATACACAGAGCTCCCCCACCTCCTCTTGTGACTGCCTCGTGATCCATGCCTAGCTTCCTGGCAGCTGCTACTCTTTAGTTGAGGAGGCGCGGTCACTTGACTTTCCACAAGATTTTGGAGGGTGTCTGTGGGAATGTGTCCCATTTTGTGAGGTCGGGTAATGATGTTGGATGAGAAGGCCCGGATCACATGTAGGGCACCAAAAAAGACCTGGCTTGCAGTCAACAGTCCAACCTATCCCAAAGGTGATCAGTAGGATTGAGGATAATAATATTGGCTGGATGATCACAAAACTGCCCCCCGGAGGATAGAGGGATCAGAACACTGCCCCCCGGAGGAGAGAGGGATCAGAACACTGCCCCCCGGAGGATAGAGGGATCAGAACACTGCCCCCCGGAGGATAGAGGGATCAGAACACTGCCCCCCGGAGGAGAGAGGGATCAGAACACTGCCCCCCCGGAGGAGAGAGGGATCAGAACACTGCCCCCCGGAGGATAGAGGGATCAGAACACTGCCCCCCGGAGGATAGAGGGATCAGAACACTGCCCCCCGGAGGAGAGAGGGATCAGAACACTGCCCCCCGGAGGAGAGAGGGATCAGAACACTGCCCCCCCCGGAGGAGAGAGGGATCAGAACACTGCCCCCCGGAGGATAGAGGGATCAGAACACTGCCCCCCGGAGGAGAGAGGGATCAGAACACTGCCCCCCGGAGGAGAGAGGGATCAGAACACTGCCCCCCCCCCGGGGGATAGAGGGATCACAAAACTGCCCCCCGGAGAAAAGAGGGATCAGAACACTGCCCCCCGGAGGAGAGAGGGATCAGAACACTGCCCCCCCCGGAGGAGAGAGAGATCAGAACACTGCCCCCCCCGGAGGAGAGAGAGATCAGAACACTGCCCCCCGGAGGATAGAGGGATCAGAACACTGCCCCCCGGAGGAGAGAGGGATCAGAACACTGCCCCCCGGAGGATAGAGGGATCAGAACACTGCCCCCCGGAGGATAGAGGGATCAGAACACTGCCCCCCGGAGGATAGAGGGATCACAAAACTGCCCCCCGGAGAAAAGAGGGATCAGAACACTGCCCCCCGGAGGAGAGAGAGATCAGAACACTGCCCCCCCCGGAGGAGAGAGGGATCAGAACACTGCCCCCCGGAGGATAGAGGGATCATAACACTGCCCCCCAGGAGGAGAGAGGGATCAGAACACTGCCCCCCCCGGAGGAGAGAGAGATCAGAACACTGCCCCCCAGGAGGAGAGAGGGATCAGAACACTGCCCCCCCCGGAGGAGAGAGAGATCAGAACACTGCCCCCCGGAGGATAGAGAGATCAGAACACTGCCCCCCCGGAGGATAGAGGGATCAGAACACTGCCCCCCCCGGAGGAGAGAGAGATCAGAACACTGCCCCCCGGAGGATAGAGAGATCAGAACACTGCCCCCCGGAGGATAGAGGGATCAGAACACTGCCCCCCGGAGGATAGAGAGATCAGAACACTGCCCCCCGGAGGATAGAGGGATCAGAACACTGCCCCCCGGAGGAAAGAGGGATCAGAACACTGCCCCCCCCCGGAGGATAGAGGGATCAGAACACTGCCCCCCCGGAGGATAGAGGGATCAGAACACTGCCCCCCCCCCGGAGGAGAGAGGGATCAGAACACTGCCCCCCGGAGGATAGAGGGATCAGAACACTGCCCCCCGGAGGAGAGAGGGATCAGAACACTGCCCCCCGGAGGATAGAGGGATCAGAACACTGCCCCCCCCAGAGGATAGAGGGATCAGAACACTGCCCCCCGGAGGATAGAGGGATCAGAACACTGCCCCCCCCAGAGGATAGAGGGATCAGAACACTGCCCCCCGGAGGATAGAGGGATCAGAACACTGCCCCCCGGAGGATAGAGGGATCAGAACACTGCCCCCCGGAGGATAGAGGGATCAGAACACTGCCCCCCGGAGGATAGAGGGATCAGAACACTGCCCCCCGGAGGAGAGAGGGATCAGAACACTGCCCCCCGGAGGATAGAGGGATCAGAACACTGCCCCCCGGAGGATAGAGGGATCAGAACACTGCCCCCCGGAGGAGAGAGGGATCAGAACACTGCCCCCCGGAGGAGAGAGGGATCATAACACTGCCCCCCGGAGGATAGAGGGATCAGAACACTGCCCCCCGGAGGATAGAGGGATCAGAACACTGCCCCCCGGAGGAGAGAGGGATCAGAACACTGCCCCCCGGAGGATAGAGGGATCAGAACACTGCCCCCCGGAGGATAGAGGGATCAGAACACTGCCCCCCGGAGGATAGAGGGATCAGAACACTGCCCCCCGGAGGAGAGAGGGATCAGAACACTGCCCCCCCCAGAGGATAGAGGGATCAGAACACTGCCCCCCGGAGGATAGAGGGATCAGAACACTGCCCCCCCCAGAGGATAGAGGGATCAGAACACTGCCCCCCGGAGGATAGAGGGATCAGAACACTGCCCCCCGGAGGATAGAGGGATCAGAACACTGCCCCCCGGAGGAGAGAGGGATCAGAACACTGCCCCCCCCCCGGAGGAGAGAGGGATCAGAACACTGCCCCCCCGGAGGATAGAGGGATCAGAACACTGCCCCCCGGAGGAGAGAGGGATCAGAACACTGCCCCCCCGGAGGATAGAGGGATCAGAACACTGCCCCCCCGGAGGAGAGAGGGATCAGAACACTGCCCCCCCCCCGGAGGATAGAGGGATCAGAACACTGCCCCCCGGAGGAGAGAGGGATCAGAACACTGCCCCCCGGAGGATAGAGGGATCAGAACACTGCCCCCCCCCCGGAGGAGAGAGGGATCAGAACACTGCCCCCCCCCCGGAGGAGAGAGGGATCAGAACACTGCCCCCCCGGAGGATAGAGGGATCAGAACACTGCCCCCCGGAGGAGAGAGAGGGATCAGAACACTGCCCCCCGGAGGAGAGAGGGATCAGAACACTGCCCCCCGGAGGAGAGAGGGATCAGAACACTGCCCCCCGGAGGAGAGAGGGATCAGAACACTGCCCCCCGGAGGAGAGAGGGATCAGAACACTGCCCCCCCGGAGGAGACAGGGATCAGAACACTGCCCCCCGGAGGATAGAGGGATCAGAACACTGCCCCCCGGAGGATAGAGGGATCAGAACACTGCCCCCCGGAGGATAGAGGGATCAGAACACTGCCCCCCGGAGGAGAGAGGGATCAGAACACTGCCCCCCCCCCGGAGGATAGAGGGATCAGAACACTGCCCCCCCCCCGGAGGAGAGAGGGATCAGAACACTGCCCCCCGGAGGATAGAGGGATCAGAACACTGCCCCCCGGAGGATAGAGGGATCAGAACACTGCCCCCCGGAGGAGAGAGGGATCAGAACACTGCCCCCCGGAGGAGAGAGGGATCATAACACTGCCCCCCCCGGAGGAGAGAGGGATCAGAACACTGCCCCCCGGAGGAGAGAGGGATCAGAACACTGCCCCCCGGAGGATAGAGGGATCAGAACACTGCCCCCCGGAGGATAGAGGGATCAGAACACTGCCCCCCGGAGGATAGAGGGATCAGAACACTGCCCCCCGGAGGAGAGAGGGATCAGAACACTGCCCCCCGGAGGAGAGAGGGATCATAACACTGCCCCCCCCGGAGGAGAGAGGGATCAGAACACTGCCCCCCGGAGGATAGAGGGATCAGAACACTGCCCCCCGGAGGAGAGAGGGATCAGAACACTGCCCCCCCCGGAGGAGAGAGGGATCAGAACACTGCCCCCCCCGGAGGAGAGAGAGATCAGAACACTGCCCCCCGGAGGAGAGAGAGATCAGAACACTGCCCCCCGGAGGAGAGAGAGATCAGAACACTGCCCCCCGGAGGAGAGAGAGATCAGAACACTGCCCCCCCCGGAGGAGAGAGAGATCAGAACACTGCCCCCCGGAGGAGAGAGAGATCAGAACACTGCCCCCCGGAGGATAGAGGGATCAGAACACTGCCCCCCGGAGGAGAGAGAGATCAGAACACTGCCCCCCGGAGGAGAGAGAGATCAGAACACTGCCCCCCGGAGGAGACAGGGATCAGAACACTGCCCCCCGGAGGATAGAGGGATCAGAACACTGCCCCCCGGAGGATAGAGGGATCAGAACACTGCCCCCCGGAGGAGAGAGGGATCAGAACACTGCCCCCCGGAGGATAGAGGGATCAGAACACTGCCCCCCCGGAGGAGAGAGAGATCAGAACACTGCCCCCCGGAGGAGAGAGGGATCAGAACACTGCCCCCCGGAGGATAGAGGGATCAGAACACTGCCCCCCGGAGGATAGAGGGATCAGAACACTGCCCCCCGGAGGAGAGAGAGATCAGAACACTGCCCCCCGGAGGAGAGAGGGATCAGAACACTGCCCCCCGGAGGATAGAGGGATCAGAACACTGCCCCCCCCGGAGGAGAGAGGGATCAGAACACTGCCCCCCGGAGGATAGAGGGATCAGAACACTGCCCCCCGGAGGAGAGAGGGATCAGAACACTGCCCCCCGGAGGATAGAGGGATCAGAACACTGCCCCCCGGAGGAGAGAGGGATCAGAACACTGCCCCCCGGAGGAGAGAGGGATCAGAACACTGCCCTCCGGAGGATAGAGGGATCAGAACACTGCCCCCCAGAGGAGATAGGGATCAGAACACTGCCCCCCGGAGAAGAGAGGGATCAGAACACTGCCCCCCAGAGGAGATAGGGATCAGAACACTGCCCCCCGGAGGAGAGAGGGATCAGAACACTGCCCCCCGGAATGAGAGAGGGATCAGAACACTGCCCCCCGGAGGATAGAGGTATCAGAACACTGCCCCCCGGAGGAGAGAGAGATCAGAACACTGCCCCCCGGAGGAGAGAGGGATCAGAACACTGCCCCCCGGAGGATAGAGGAATCAGAACACTGCCCCCCGGAGGAGACAGGGATCAGAACACTGCCCCCCGGAGGATAGAGGGATCAGAACACTGCCCCCCGGAGGATAGAGGGATCAGAACACTGCCCCCCGGAGGATAGAGGGATCAGAACACTGCCCCCCCGGAGGATAGAAGGATCAGAACACTGCCCCCCCCGGAGGAGACAGGGATCAGAACACTGCCCCCCGGAGGAGAGAGGGATCAGAACACTGCCCCCCGGAGGCCGGAGGATAGAGGGATCAGAACACTGCCCCCCCCGGAGGATAGAGAGATCAGAACACTGCCCCCCGGAGGATAGAGGGATCAGAACACTGCCCCCCCGGAGGAGAGAGGGATCAGAACACTGCCCCCCGGAGGCCGGAGGATAGAGGGATCAGAACACTGCCCCCCGGAGGATAGAGGGATCAGAACACTGCCCCCCGGAGGATAGAGGGATCAGAACACTGCCCCCCCCGGAGGATAGAGGGATCAGAACACTGCCCCCCCGGAGGATAGAGGGATCAGAACACTGCCCCCCCCCGGAGGATAGAGGGATCAGAACACTGCCCCCCGGAGGAGAGAGGGATCAGAACACTGCCCCCCGGAGGAGAGAGGGATCAGAACACTGCCCCCCCCGGAGGATAGAGGGATCAGAACACTGCCCCCCCGGAGGATAGAGGGATCAGAACACTGCCCCCCCCCGGAGGATAGAGGGATCAGAACACTGCCCCCCGGAGGATAGAGGGATCAGAACACTGCCCCCCGGAGGAGAGAGGGATCAGAACACTGCCCCCCCCGGAGGATAGAGGGATCAGAACACTGCCCCCCCGGGGGAGAGAGGGATCAGAACACTGCCCCCCCCCCCGGAGGATAGAGGGATCAGAACACTGCCCCCCGGAGGAGAGAGGGATCAGAACACTGCCCCACGGAGGATAGAGGGATCAGAACACTGCCCCCCCGGAGGAGAGAGGGATCAGAACACTGCCCCCCGGAGGCCGGAGGATAGAGGGATCAGAACACTGCCCCCCCCGGAGGATAGAGAGATCAGAACACTGCCCCCCGGAGGATAGAGGGATCAGAACACTGCCCCCCGGAGGATAGAGGGATCAGAACACTGCCCCCCGGAGGATAGAGGGATCAGAACACTGCCCCCCGGAGGATAGAGGGATCAGAACACTGCCCCCCGGAGGATAGAGGGATCAGAACACTGCCCTCCGGAGGATAGAGGGATCAGAACACTGCCCCCCGGAGGATAGAGGGATTAGAACACTGCCCCCCGGAGGATAGAGGGATCAGAACACTGCCCCCCGGAGGATAGAGGGATCAGAACACTGCCCCCCGGAGGATAGAGGGATTAGAACACTGCCCCCCGGAGGATAGAGGGATCAGAACACTGCCCCCCGGAGGATAGAGGGATCAGAACACTGCCCCCCGGAGGATAGAGGGATCAGAACACTGCCCCCCGGAGGATAGAGGGATCAGAACACTGCCCCCCGGAGGATAGAGGGATTAGAACACTGCCCCCCCGGAGGATAGAGGAATCAGAACACTGCCCCCCGGAGGATAGAGGGATCAGAACACTGCCCCCCGGAGGATAGAGGGATCAGAACACTGCCCCCCGGAGGATAGAGGGATTAGAACACTGCCCCCCGGAGGATAGAGGGATCAGAACACTGCCCCCCGGAGGAGAGAGGGATCAGAACACTGCCCCCCCCGGAGGATAGAGGGATCAGAACACTGCCCCCCCGGGGGAGAGAGGGATCAGAACACTGCCCCCCCCCCCGGAGGATAGAGGGATCAGAACACTGCCCCCCGGAGGATAGAGGGATCAGAACACTGCCCCCCGAAGGATAGAGGGATCAGAACACTGCCCCCCGGAGGATAGAGGGATCAGAACACTGCCCCCCGGAGGATAGAGGGATCAGAACACTGCCCCCCGGAGGAGAGAGGGATCAGAACACTGCCCCCGGAGGAGAGAGGGATCAGAACACTGCCCCCCCCGGAGGATAGAGAGATCAGAACACTGCCCCCCGGAGAAGAGAGGGATCAGAACACTGCCCCCCCGGAGGATAGAGGGATCAGAACACTGCCCCCCGGAGGATACAGGGATCAGAACACTGCCCCCCGGAGGATAGAGGGATCAGAACACTGCCCCCCGGAGGAGAGAGGGATCAGAACACTGCCCCCCCCCGGAGGAGAGAGGGATCAGAACACTGCCCCCCGGAGGATAGAGGGATCAGAACACTGCCCCCCGGAGGAGAGAGGGATCAGAACACTGCCCCCCGGAGGAAAGAGGGATCAGAACACTGCCCCCCGGAGGAAAGAGGGATCAGAACACTGCCCCCCGGAGGATAGAGGGATCAGAACACTGCCCCCCGGAGGAGAGAGAGATCAGAACACTGCCCCCCCCGGAGGATAGAGGGATCAGAACACTGCCCCCCCGGAGGATAAAGGGATCAGAACACTGCCCCCCGGAGGAGAGAGGGATCAGAACACTGCCCCCCGGAGGAGAGAGGGATCAGAACACTGCCCCCCGGAGGATAGAGGGATCAGAACACTGCCCCCCGGAGGATAGAGGGATCAGAACACTGCCCCCCGGAGGATAGAGGGATCAGAACACTGCCCCCCGGAGGATAGAGGGATCAGAACACTGCCCCCCGGAGGATAGAGGGATCAGAACACTGCCCCCCGGAGGATAGAGGGATCAGAACACTGCCCCCCGGAGGATAGAGGGATCAGAACACTGCCCCCCGGAGGAGACAGGGATCAGAACACTGCCCCCCGGAGGAGACAGGGATCAGAACACTGCCCCCCCGGAGGATAGAGGGATCAGAACACTGCCCCCCGGAGGATACAGGGATCAGAACACTGCCCCCCGGAGGATAGAGGGATCAGAACACTGCCCCCCGGAGGATAGAGGGATCAGAACACTGCCCCCCGGAGGAGAGAGGGATCAGAACACTGCCCCCCGGAGGATAGAGGGATCAGAACACTGCCCCCCTTAGGATAGAGGGATCAGAACACTGCCCCCCGGAGGAGAGAGAGATCAGAACACTGCCCCCCGGAGGAGAGAGGGATCAGAACACTGCCCCCCGGAGGAGAGAGGGATCAGAACACTGCCCCCCCGGAGGAGAGAGGGATCAGAACACTGCCCCCCGGAGGAGAGAGGGATCAGAACACTGCCCCCCGGAGGATAGAGAGATCTGAACACTGCCCCCCGGAGGATAGAGAGATCAGAACACTGCCCCCCGGAGGATAGAGGGATCAGAACACTGCCCCCCGGAGGATAGAGGGATCAGAACAC
Source organism: Lithobates clamitans (assembly GCA_037952925.1). Classification (NCBI taxonomy): domain Eukaryota; kingdom Metazoa; phylum Chordata; class Amphibia; order Anura; family Ranidae; genus Lithobates; species Lithobates clamitans. Next base: position 32,860 of record JBBGZY010003241.1, read on the forward strand.
TGCCCCCCGGAGGATAGAGGGATCAGAACACTGCCCCCCGGAGGATAGAGGGATCAGAACACTGCCCCCCGGAGGATAGAGGGATCAGAACACTGCCCCCCGGAGGAGAGAGAGATCAGAACACTGCCCCCCGGAGGATAGAGGGATCAGAACACTGCCCCCCGGAGGAGAGAGAGATCAGAACACTGCCCCCCGGAGGAGAGAGGGATCAGAACACTGCCCCCCGGAGGATAGAGGGATCAGAACACTGCCCCCCGGAGGATAGAGAGATCAGAACACTGCCCCCCGGAGGATAGAGGGATCAGAACACTGCCCCCCGGGGAAGAGAGGGATCAGAACACTGCCCCCCGGAGGATAGAGGGATCAGAACACTGCCCCCCGGAGGAGAGAGAGATCAGAACACTGCCCCCCCGGAGGATAGAGGGATCAGAACACTGCCCCCTGGAGGATAGAGGGATCAGAACACTGCCCCCCGGAGGAGAGAGGGATCAGAACACTGCCCCCCGGAGGATAGAGGGATCAGAACACTGCCCCCCCCCGGAGGATAGAGGGATCAGAACACTGCCCCCCCGGAGGAGAGAGGGATCAGAACACTGCCCCCCGGAGGAGAGAGGGATCAGAACACTGCCCCCCGGAGGAGAGAGGGATCAGCACACTGCCCCCCGGAGGATAGAGAGATCAGAACACTGCTCCCCGGAGGATAGAGGGATTAGAACACTGCCCCCCCGGGGGAGAGAGGGATCAGAACACTGCCCCCCAGAGGAGAGAGGGATCAGAACACTGCCCCCCGGAGGAGACAGGGATCAGAACACTGCCCCCCCGGAGGATAGAGGGATCAGAACACTGCCCCCCGGAGGAGAGAGGGATCAGAACACTGCCCCCCGGAGGAGAGAGAGATCAGAACACTGCCCCCGGAGGAGAGAGGGATCAGAACACTGCCCCCCGGAGGAGAGAGAGATCAGAACACTGCCCCCCGGAGGATAGAGGAATCAGAACACTGCCCCCTGGAGGATAAAGGGATCAGAACACTGCCCCCCCGGAGGATAGAGGGATCAGAACACTGCCCCCCCGGAGGATAGAGGGATCAGAACACTGCCCCCCCCCGGAGGATAGAGGGATCAGAACACTGCCCCCACCGGAAGATAGAGGGATCAGAACACTGCCCCCCGGAGGATAGAGAGATCAGAACACTGCTCCCCGGAGGATAGAGGGATTAGAACACTGCCCCCCCGGGGGAGAGAGGGATCAGAACACTGCCCCCCAGAGGAGAGAGGGATCAGAACACTGCCCCCCGGAGGAGACAGGGATCAGAACACTGCCCCCCGGAGGATAGAGGGATCAGAACACTGCCCCCCGGAGGAGAGAGGGATCAGAACACTGCCCCCCGGAGGAGAGAGGGATCAGAACACTGCCCCCCGGAGGAGAGAGAGATCAGAACACTGCCCCCCGGAGGAGAGAGGGATCAGAACACTGCCCCCTGGAGGATAAAGGGATCAGAACACTGCCCCCCGGAGGATAGAGGGATCAGAACACTGCCCCCCCGGAGGATAGAGGGATCAGAACACTGCCCCCCGGAGGAGACAGGGATCAGAACACTGCCCCCCGGAGGATAGAGGGATCAGAACACTGCCCCCCCGGAGGATAGAGGGATCAGAACACTGCCCCCCCCAGGAGGATAGAGGGATCAGAACACTGCCCCCGGAGGAGAGAGAGATCAGAACACTGCCCCCCGGAGGATAGAGGGATCAGAACACTGCCCCCCGGAGGAGAGAGGGATCAGAACACTGCCCCCCGGAGGAGAGAGGGATCAGAACACTGCCCCCCCCGGAGGAGACAGGGATCAGAACACTGCCCCCCCGGAGGATAGAGGGATCAGAACACTGCCCCCCGGAGGATAGAGAGATCAGAACACTGCCCCCCGGAGGATAGAGGGATCAGAACACTGCCCCCCGGAGGATAGAGGGATCAGAACACTGCCCCCCGGAGGATAGAGGGATCAGAACACTGCCCCCTGGAGGATAGAGGGATCAGAACACTGCCCCCCGCAGGATAGAGGGATCAGAACACTGCCCCCCGGAGGATAGAGGGATCAGAACACTGCCCCCTGGAGGATAGAGGGATCAGAACACTGCCCCCCGCAGGATAGAGGGATCAGAACACTACCCCCCCGGAGGATAGAGGGATCAGAACACTGCCCCCCGGAGGATAGAGGGATCAGAACACTGCCCCCCCCAGGAGGATAGAGGGATCAGAACACTGCCCCCCGGAGGATAGAGGGATCAGAACACTGCCCCCCGGAGGATAGAGAGATCAGAACACTGCCCCCCGGAGGACAGAGGGATCAGAACACTGCCCCCCGGAGGAGAGAGAGATCAGAACACTGCCCCCCGGAGGATAGAGGGATCAGAACACTGCCCCCCGGAGGAGAGAGAGATCAGAACACTGCCCCCCAGAGGATAGAGGGATCAGAACACTGCCCCCCGGAGGAGAGAGAGATCAGAACACTGCCCCCCGGAGGAGAGAGAGATCAGAAAACTGCCCCCCGGAGGAGAGAGAGATCAGAACACTGCCCCCCGGAGGATAGAGGGATCAGAACACTGCCCCCCGGAGGATAGAGGGATCAGAACACTGCCCCCCGGAGGAGAGAGGGGTCAGAACACTGCCCCCCGGAGAATAGAGGGATCAGAACACTGCCCCCCCGGAGGAGAGAGGGATCAGAACACGGCCCCCCGGAGGATAGAGGGATCAGAACACTGCCCCCCGGGAGGATAGAGGGATCAGAACACTGCCCCCCGGAGGATAGAGGGATCAGAACACTGCCCCCCGGAGGATAGAGGGATCAGAACACTGCCCCCCCGGAGGAGAGAGGGATCAGAACACTGCCCCCCGGAGGAGAGAGGGATCAGAACACTGCCCCCCCGGAGGATAGAGGGATCAGAACACTGCCCCCCCGGAGGATAGATGGATCAGAACACTGCCCCCCGGAGGAGAGAGGGATCAGAACACTGCCCCCCGGAGGAGAGAGGGATCAGAACACTGCCCCCCCGGAGGATAGATGGATCAGAACACTGCCCCCCCGGAGGATAGATGGATCAGAACACTGCCCCCCGGAGGAGAGAGGGATCAGAACACTGCCCCCCCGGAGGAGAGAGGGATCAGAACACTGCCCCCCCGGAGGATAGAGGGATCAGAACACTGCCCCCTGGAGGAGAGAGAGATCAGAACACTGTCCCCCGGAGGAGAGAGGGATCAGAACACTGCCCCCCGGAGGAGACAGGGATCAGAACACTGCCCCCCGGAGGATAGAGGGATCAGAACACTGCCCCCCGGAGGAGAGAGGGATCAGAACACTGCCCCCCGGAGGAGAGAGGGATCAGAACACTGCCCCCCAGAGGATAGAGGGATCAGAACACTGCCCCCCGGAGGAGAGAGGGATCAGAACACTGCCCCCCGGAGGATAGAGGGATCAGAACACTGCCCCCCGGAGGAGAGAGGGATCAGAACACTGCCCCCCTGAGGATAGAGGGATCAGAACACTGCCCCCCCGGAGGAGAGAGAGATCAGAACACTGCCCCCCCCCGGAGGATAGAGGGATCAGAACACTGCCCCCCGGAGGAGAGAGGGATCAGAACACTGCCCCCCTGAGGAGAGAGGGATCAGAACACTGCCCCCCCCCGGAGGATAGAGGGATCAGAACACTGCCCCCCGGAGGAGAGAGGGATCAGAACACTGCCCCCCGGAGGAGAGAGGGATCAGAACACTGCCCCCCCCGGAGGATAGAGGGATCAGAACACTGCCCCCCCCGGAGGATAGAGGGATCAGAACACTGCCCCCCGGAGGAGAGAGGGATCAGAACACTGCCCCCCCCGGAGGATAGAGGGATCAGAACACTGCCCCCCGGAGGAGAGAGAGATCAGAACACTGCCCCTTGGAGGAGAGAGGGATCAGAACACTGCCCCCCTTGGAGGAGAGAGGGATCAGAACACTGCCCCCCCCGGAGGATAGAGGGATCAGAACACTGCCCCCCGGAGGATAGAGGGATCAGAACACTGCCCCCCGGAGGAGAGAGGGATCAGAACACTGCCCCCCGGAGGATAGAGGGATCAGAACACTGCCCCCCGGAGGAGAGAGAGATCAGAACACTGCCCCCCGGAGGATAGAGGGATCAGAACACTGCCCCCCGGAGGAGAGAGGGATCAGAACACTGCCCCCCGGAGGAGACAGGGATGAGAACACTGCCCCCTGGAGGAGAGAGAGATCAGAACACTGCCCCCCGGAGGATAGAGGGATCAGAACACTGCCCCCCCCGGAGGATAGAGGGATCAGAACACTGCCCCCCGGAGGATAGAGGGATCAGAACACTGCCCCCCGGAGGATAGAGGGATCAGAACACTGCCCCCCGGAGGAGAGAGGGATTAGAACACTGCCCCCCGGAGGAGAGAGGGATCAGAACACTGCCCCCCAGAGGATAGAGGGATCAGAACACTGCCCCCCGGAGGAAAGAGGGATCAGAACACTGCCCCCCGGAGGAGAGAGGGATCAGAACACTGCCCCCCGGAGGAGAGAGGGATCAGAACACTGCCCCCCCCGGAGGATAGAGGGATCAGAACACTGCCCCCCCCGGAGGATAGAGGGATCAGAACACTGCCCCCCGGAGGATAGAGGGATCAGAACACTGCCCCCCGGAGGATAGAGGGATCAGAACACTGCCCCCCGGAGGAGAGAGGGATCAGAACACTGCCCCCTGGAGGAGACAGGGATCAGAACACTGCCCCCCGGAGGAGAGAGAGATCAGAACACTGCCCCCCGGAGGATAGAGGGATCAAAACACTACCCCCCGGAGGATAGAGGGATCAGAACACTGCCCCCCCGGAGGATAGAGGGATCAGAACACTGCCCCCCGGAGGATAGAGAGATCAGAACACTGCCCCCCGGAGGAGAGAGGGATCAGAACACTGCCCCCCGGAGGATAGAGGGATCAGAACACTGCCCCCCGGAGGATAGAGGGATCAGAACACTGCCCCCCGGGGGAGAGAGGGATCAGAACACTGCCCCCCGGAGGAGAGAGGGATCAGAACACTGCCCCCCGGAGGATAGAGGGATCAGAACACTGCCCCCCCGGAGGATAGAGGGATCAGAACACTGCCCCCCGGAGGATAGAGGGATCAGAACACTGCCCCCCGGAGGAGAGAGGGATTAGAACACTGCCCCCCGGAGGAGAGAGGGATCAGAACACTGCCCCCCAGAGGATAGAGGGATCAGAACACTGCCCCCCGGAGGAAAGAGGGATCAGAACACTGCCCCCCGGAGGATAGAGGGATCAGAACACTGCCCCCCGGAGGATAGAGGGATCAGAACACTGCCCCCCCGGAGGATAGAGGGATTAGAACACTGCCCCCCCGGGGGGAGAGAGGGATCAGAACACTGCCCCCCGGAGGATAGAGGGATCAGAACACTGCCCCCCCGGGGGAGAGAGGGATCAGAACACTGCCCCCCGGAGGATAGAGAGATCAGAACACTGCCCCCCGGAGGATAGAGGGATCAGAACACTGCCCCCCGGAGGATAGAGGGATCAGAACACTGCCCCCCCGGAGGATAGAGGGATCAGAACACTGCCCCCCGGAGGATAGAGGGATCAGAACACTGCCCCCCGGAGGATAGAGGGATCAGAACACTGCCCCCCGGAGGATAGAGGAATCAGAACACTGCCTCCCGGAGGATAGAGGGATCAGAACACTGCCCCCCCGGAGGAGAGAGAGATCAGAACACTGCCCCCCGGAGGATAGAGGGATCAGAACACTGCCCCCCCGGAGGAGAGAGGGATCAGAACACTGCCCCCCGGAGGAGACAGGGATCAGAACACTGCCCCCCCGGAGGAGAGAGGGATCAGAACACTGCCCCCTGGAGGATAGAGGGATCAGAACACTGCCCCCCGGAGGAGACAGGGATCAGAACACTGCCCCCCCGGAGGAGAGAGGGATCAGAACACTGCCCCCCGGAGGAGAGAGGGATCAGAACACTGCCCCCCCCCCGGAGGATAGAGGGATCAGAACACTGCCCCCCGGAGGAGACAGGGATCAGAACACTGCCCCCCGGAGGAGAGAGGGATCAGAACACTGCCCCCCGGAGGATAGAGGGATCAGAACACTGCCCCCCCGGAGGATAGAGGGATCAGAACACTGCCCCCCCGGAGGATAGAGGGATCAGAACACTGCCCCCCGGAGGATAGAGGGATCAGAACACTGCCCCCCCGGAGGAGAGAGAGATCAGAACACTGCCCCCCGGAGGATAGAGGGATCAGAACACTGCCCCCCCGGAGGAGAGAGGGATCAGAACACTGCCCCCCGGAGGAGACAGGGATCAGAACACTGCCCCCCCGGAGGAGAGAGGGATCAGAAACACTGCCCCCTGGAGGATAGAGGGATCAGAACACTGCCCCCCGGAGGAGACAGGGATCAGAACACTGCCCCCCCGGAGGAGAGAGGGATCAGAACACTGCCCCCCGGAGGAGAGAGGGATCAGAACACTGCCCCCCCCCCGGAGGATAGAGGGATCAGAACACTGCCCCCCGGAGGAGACAGGGATCAGAACACTGCCCCCCGGAGGATAGAGGGATCAGAACACTGCCCCCCCGGAGGATAGAGGGATCAGAACACTGCCCCCCCGGAGGATAGAGGGATCAGAACACTGCCCCCCGGAGGATAGAGGGATCAGAACACTGCCCCCCGGAGGATAGAGGAATCAGAACACTGCCTCCCGGAGGATAGAGGGATCAGAACACTGCCCCCCGGAGGAGACAGGGATCAGAACACTGCCCCCCGGAGGATAGAGGGATCAGAACACTGCCCCCCGGAGGATAGAGGGATCAGAACACTGCCCCCGGAGGATAGAGGGATCAGAACACTGCCCCCCGGAGGAGAGAGGGATCAGAACACTGCCCCCCGGAGGATAGAGGGATCAGAACACTGCCCCCCGGAGGATAGAGGGATCAGAACACTGCCCCCGGAGGATAGAGGGATCAGAACACTGCCCCCCGGAGGAGAGAGGGATCAGAACACTGCCCCCCGGAGGATAGAGGGATCAGAACACTGCCCCCCCCGGAGGATAGAGGGATCAGAACACTGCCCCCCGGAGGAGAGAGGGATCAGAACACTGCCCCCCCCGGAGGATAGAGGGATCAGAACACTGCCCCCCCCCGGAGGATAGAGGGATCAGAACACTGCCCCCCGGAGGAAAGAGGGATCAGAACACTGCCCCCCGGAGGATAGAGGGATCAGAACACTGCCCCCCGGAGGATAGAGGGATCAGAACACTGCCCCCCGGAGGAGAGAGGGATCAGAACACTGCCCCCCCGGAGGATAGAGAGATCAGAACACTGCCCCCCGGAGGAGAGAGGGATCAGAACACTGCCCCCCGGAGGAGAGAGGGATCAGAACACTGCCCCCCGGAGGATAGAGGGATCAGAACACTGCCCCCCGGAGGATAGAGGGATCAGAACACTGCCCCCCGGAGGATAGAGGGATCAGCACACTGCCCCCCGGAGGAGAGAGGGATCAGAACACTGCCCCCCGGAGGATAGAGGGATCAGAACACTGCCCCCCGGAGGAGAGAGGGATCAGAACACTGCCCCCCGGAGGAGAGAGGGATCAGAACACTGCCCCCCGGAGGATAGAGGGATCAGAACACTGCCCCCCGGAGGAGAGAAGGATCAGAACACTGCCCCCCGGGAGGATAGAGAGATCAGAACACTGCCCACCGGAGGATAGAGGGATCAGAACACTGCCCCCCGGAGGTGAGAGGGATCAGAACACTGCCCCCCGGAGGAGAGAGGGATCAGAACACTGCCCCCCGGAGGAGAGAGGGATCAGAACACTGCCCCCCGGAGGAGAGAGGGATCAGAACACTGCCCCCCCGGAGGAGAGAGGGATCAGAACACTGCCCCCCGGAGGATAGAGGGATCAGAACACTGCCCCCCCGGAGGAGAGAGAGATCAGAACACTGCCCCCCGGAGGAGAGAGGGATCAGAACACTGCCCCCCGGAGGAGAGAGGGATCAGCACACTGCCCCCCGGAGGAGAGAGGGATCAGAACACTGCCCCCCGGAGGAGAGAGGGATCAGAACACTGCCCCCCGGAGGATAGAGGGATCAGAACACTGCCCCCCGGAGGATAGAGGAATCAGAACACTGCCCCCCGGAGGATAGAGGGATCAGAACACTGCCCCCCGGAGGAGAGAGGGATCAGAACACTGCCCCCCGGAGGATAGAGGGATCAGAACACTGCCCCCCGGAGGAGAGAGGGATCAGAACACTGCCCCCCCGGAGGATAGAGGGATCAGAACACTGCCCCCCGGAGGATAGAGGGATCAGAACACTGCCCCCCGGAGGATAGAGGGATCAGAACACTGCCCCCTGGAGGAGAGAGGGATCAGAACACTGCCCTCCGGAGGATAGAGAGATCAGAACACTGCCCCCCGGAGGAGAGAGGGATCAGAACACTGCCCCCCGGAGGAGAGAGGGATCAGAACACTGCCCCCCCCGGAGGATAGAGGGATCAGAACACTGCCCCCCGGAGGATAGAGGGATCAGAACACTGCCCTCCGGAGGATAGAGGGATCAGAACACTGCCCCCCGGAGGAGAGAGGGATCAGAACACTGCCCCCCGGAGGAGAGAGGGATCAGAACACTGCCCCCCGGAGGATAGAGGGATCAGAACACTGCCCCCCAGAGGAGAGAAGGATCAGAACACTGCCCCCCGGAGGAGAGAGGGATCAGAACACTGCCCCCCGGAGGAGACAGGGATGAGAACACTGCCCCCTGGAGGAGAGAGAGATCAGAACACTGCCCCCCGGAGGATAGAGGGATCAGAACACTGCCCCCCGGAGGAGACAGGGATCAGAACACTGCCCCCCGGAGGAGAGAGGGATCAGAACACTGCCCCCTGGAGGAGACAGGGATCAGAACACTGCCCCCCGGAGGAGAGAGAGATCAGAACACTGCCCCCCGGAGGATAGAGGGATCAAAACACTGACCCCCGGAGGAGAGAGGGATCAGAACACTGCCCCCCGGAGGAGAGAGGGATCAGAACACTGCCCCCCCCGGAGGATAGAGGGATCAGAACACTGCCCCCCCGGAGGATAGAGGGATCAGAACACTGCCCCCCCGGAGGATAGAGGGATCAGAACACTGCCCCCCGGAGGATAGAGAGATCAGAACACTGCCCCCCGGAGGAGAGAGGGATCAGAACACTGCCCCCCGGAGGATAGAGGGATCAGAACACTGCCCCCCGGAGGATAGAGGGATCAGAACACTGCCCCCCGGGGGAGAGAGGGGATCAGAACACTGCCCCCCGGAGGATAGAGAGATCAGAACACTGCCCCCCGGAGGAGAGAGGGATCAGAACACTGCCCCCCGGAGGATAGAGGGATCAGAACACTGCCCCCCCGGAGGATAGAGGGATCAGAACACTGCCCCCCGGAGGATAGAGGGATCAGAACACTGCCCCCCGGAGGAGAGAGGGATTAGAACACTGCCCCCCGGAGGAGAGAGGGATCAGAACACTGCCCCCCCAGAGGATAGAGGGATCAGAACACTGCCCCCCGGAGGAAAGAGGGATCAGAACACTGCCCCCCCGGGGGGAGAGAGGGATCAGAACACTGCCCCCCGGAGGATAGAGGGATCAGAACACTGCCCCCCCGGGGGAGAGAGGGATCAGAACACTGCCCCCCGGAGGATAGAGAGATCAGAACACTGCCCCCCGGAGGATAGAGGGATCAGAACACTGCCCCCCCGGGGGAGAGAGGGATCAGAACACTGCCCCCCGGAGGATAGAGGGATCAGAACACTGCCCCCCCGGGGGAGAGAGGGATCAGAACACTGCCCCCCGGAGGATAGAAGGATCAGAACACTGCCCCCCGGAGGATAGAGGGATCAGAACACTGCCCCCCCGGAGGATAGAGGGATCAGAACACTGCCCCCCGGAGGATAGAGGGATCAGAACACTGCCCCCCGGAGGATAGAGGGATCAGAACACTGCCCCCTGGAGGATAGAGGGATCAGAACACTGCCCCCCCCCGGAGGATAGAGGGATCAGAACACTGCCCCCTGGAGGATAGAGGGATCAGAACACTGCCCCCTGGAGGAGAGAGGGATCAGAACACTGCCCCCCGGAGGAGACAGGGATCAGAACACTGCCCCGCGGAGGAGAGAGGGATCAGAACACTGCCCCCCGGAGGATAGAGGGATCAGAACACTGCCCCCGGAGGATAGAGGGATCAGAACACTGCCCCCCGGAGGAGAGAGGGATCAGAACACTGCCCCCCGGAGGAAAGAGGGATCAGAACACTGCCCCCCGGAGGATAGAGGGATCAGAACACTGCCCCCCGGAGGAGAGAGGGATCAGAACACTGCCCCCCGGAGGATAGAGGGATCAGAACACTGCCCCCCGGAGGATAGAGGGATCAGAAACACTGCCCCCCGGAGGATAGAGGGATCAGAACACTGCCCCCCGGAGGATAGAGGGATCAGAACACTGCCCCCCGGAGGAGAGAGAGATCAGAACACTGCCCCCGGAGGAGAGAGGGATCAGAACACTGCCCCCCCGGAGGATAGAGGGATCAGAACACTGCCCCCCGGAGGATAGAGAGATCAGAACACTGCCCCCCGGAGGAGAGAGGGATCAGAACACTGCCCCCCGGAGGAGAGAGGGATCAGCACACTGCCCCCCGGAGGAGAGAGGGATCAGAACACTGCCCCCCGGAGGATAGAGGGATCAGAACACTGCCCCCCGGAGGAGAGAGGGATCAGAACACTGCCCCCCGGAGGATAGAGGGATCAGAACACTGCCCCCCGGAGGATAGAGGGATCAGAACACTGCCCCCCGGAGGATAGAGGGATCAGAACACTGCCCCCCGGAGGATAGAGGGATCAGAACACTGCCCCCCAGAGGAGAGAAGGATCAGAACACTGCCCCCCGGAGGATAGAGAGATCAGAACACTGCCCACCGGAGGATAGAGGGATCAGAACACTGCCCCCCGGAGGAGAGAGGGATCAGAACACTGCCCCCCGGAGGATAGAGGGATCAGAACACTGCCCCCCCGGAGGAGAGAGAGATCAGAACACTGCCCCCCGGAGGAGAGAGGGATCAGCACACTGCCCCCGGAGGAGAGAGGGATCAGAACACTGCCCCCCGGAGGAGAGAGGGATCAGAACACTGCCCCCCGGAGGATAGAGGGATCAGAACACTGCCCTCCGGAGGATAGAGAGATCAGAACACTGCCCCCCGGAGGAGAGAGGGATCAGAACACTGCCCCCCGGAGGAGAGAGGGATCAGAACACTGCCCCCCCCGGAGGATAGAGGGATCAGAACACTGCCCCCCGGAGGATAGAGGTATCAGAACACTGCCCCCCCCAGGAGGATAGAGGGATCAGAACACTGCCCCCCGGAGGATAGAGGGATCAGAACACTGCCCCCCGGAGGATAGAGAGATCAGAACACTGCCCCCCGGAGGACAGAGGGATCAGAACACTGCCCCCCGGAGGAGAGAGAGATCAGAACACTGCCCCCCGGAGGATAGAGGGATCAGAACACTGCCCCCCGGAGGAGAGAGAGATCAGAACACTGCCCCCCCGGAGGATAGAGGGATCAGAACACTGCCCCCCGGAGGAGAGAGAGATCAGAACACTGCCCCCCGGAGGAGAGAGAGATCAGAAAACTGCCCCCCGGAGGAGAGAGAGATCAGAACACTGCCCCCCGGAGGATAGAGGGATCAGAACACTGCCCCCCGGAGGATAGAGGGATCAGAACACTGCCCCCCGGAGGAGAGAGGGGTCAGAACACTGCCCCCCGGAGAATAGAGGGATCAGAACACTGCCCCCCCGGAGGAGAGAGGGATCAGAACACTGCCCCCCGGAGGATAGAGGGATCAGAACACTGCCCCCCGGGAGGATAGAGGGATCAGAACACTGCCCCCCGGAGGATAGAGGGATCAGAACACTGCCCCCCGGAGGATAGAGGGATCAGAACACTGCCCCCCGGGAGGATAGAGGGATCAGAACACTGCCCCCCGGAGGATAGAGGGATCAGAACACTGCCCCCCCGGAGGATAGATGGATCAGAACACTGCCCCCTGGAGGAGAGAGAGATCAGAACACTGTCCCCCGGAGGAGAGAGGGATCAGAACACTGCCCCCCGGAGGAGACAGGGATCAGAACACTGCCCCCCGGAGGATAGAGGGATCAGAACACTGCCCCCCGGAGGAGAGAGGGATCAGAACACTGCCCCCCGGAGGAGAGAGGGATCAGAACACTGCCCCCCGGAGGAGAGAGGGGTCAGAACACTGCCCCCCAGAGGATAGAGGGATCAGAACACTGCCCCCCGGAGGAGAGAGGGATCAGAACACTGCCCCCCGGAGGATAGAGGGATCAGAACACTGCCCCCCGGAGGAGAGAGGGATCAGAACACTGCCCCCCTGAGGATAGAGGGATCAGAACACTGCCCCCCCGGAGGAGAGAGAGATCAGAACACTGCCCCCCCCCGGAGGATAGAGGGATCAGAACACTGCCCCCCGGAGGAGAGAGGGATCAGAACACTGCCCCCCTGAGGAGAGAGGGATCAGAACACTGCCCCCCCCCGGAGGATAGAGGGATCAGAACACTGCCCCCCGGAGGAGAGAGGGATCAGAACACTGCCCCCCGGAGGAGAGAGGGATCAGAACACTGCCCCCCCGGAGGATAGAGGGATCAGAACACTGCCCCCCCCCGGAGGATAGAGGGATCAGAACACTGCCCCCCGGAGGAGAGAGGGATCAGAACACTGCCCCCCCCGGAGGATAGAGGGATCAGAACACTGCCCCCCGGAGGAGAGAGAGATTAGAACACTGCCCCTTGGAGGAGAGAGGGATCAGAACACTGCCCCCCTTGGAGGAGAGAGGGATCAGAACACTGCCCCCCCGGAGGATAGAGGGATCAGAACACTGCCCCCCCGGAGGATAGAGGGATCAGAACACTGCCCCCCGGAGGATAGAGGGATCAGAACACTGCCCCCCGGAGGAGAGAGGGATCAGAACACTGCCCCCCGGAGGAGACAGGGATCAGAACACTGCCCCCCGGAGGATAGAGGGATCAGAACACTGCCCCCCGGAGGATAGAGGGATCAGAACACTGCCCCCCGGAGGATAGAGGGATCAGAACACTGCCCCCCGGAGGAGAGAGGGATCAGAACACTGCCCCCCGGAGGAGACAGGGATGAGAACACTGCCCCCTGGAGGAGAGAGAGATCAGAACACTGCCCCCCGGAGGATTAGAGGGATCAGAACACTGCCCCCCGGAGGAGAGAGGGATCAGAACACTGCCCCCCTGGAGGAGACAGGGATCAGAACACTGCCCCCCGGAGGAGAGAGAGATCAGAACACTGCCCCCCGGAGGATAGAGGGATCAAAACACTACCCCCCGGAGGATAGAGGGATCAGAACACTGCCCCCCGGAGGATAGAGGGATCAGAACACTGCCCCCCCGGAGGATAGAGGGATCAGAACACTGCCCCCCGGAGGATAGAGAGATCAGAACACTGCCCCCCGGAGGAGAGAGGGATCAGAACACTGCCCCCCGGAGGATAGAGGGATCAGAACACTGCCCCCCGGAGGATAGAGGGATCAGAACACTGCCCCCCGGGGGAGAGAGGGATCAGAACACTGCCCCCCGGAGGATAGAGAGATCAGAACACTGCCCCCCGGAGGAGAGAGGGATCAGAACACTGCCCCCCGGAGGATAGAGGGATCAGAACACTGCCCCCCGGAGGATAGAGGGATCAGAACACTGCCCCCCGGAGGATAGAGGGATCAGAACACTGCCCCCCGGAGGAGAGAGGGATCAGAACACTGCCCCCCGGAGGAGAGAGGGATCAGAACACTGCCCCCCGGAGGATAGAGGGATCAGAACACTGCCCCCCGGAGGAAAGAGGGATCAGAACACTGCCCCCCCGGGGGGAGAGAGGGATCAGAACACTGCCCCCCGGAGGATAGAGGGATCAGAACACTGCCCCCCGGGGGAGAGAGGGATCAGAACACTGCCCCCCGGAGGATAGAGAGATCAGAACACTGCCCCCCGGAGGATAGAGGGATCAGAACACTGCCCCCCCGGGGGAGAGAGGGATCAGAACACTGCCCCCCGGAGGATAGAGGGATCAGAACACTGCCCCCCCGGAGGATAGAGGGATCAGAACACTGCCCCCCGGAGGATAGAGGGATCAGAACACTGCCCCCCGGAGGATAGAGGAATCAGAACACTGCCTCCCGGAGGATAGAGGGATCAGAACACTGCCCCCCGGAGGAGAGAGGGATCAGAACACTGCCCCCCGGAGGAGACAGGGATCAGAACACTGCCCCCCGGAGGATAGAGGGATCAGAACACTGCCCCCCGGAGGATAGAGGGATCAGAACACTGCCCCCGGAGGATAGAGGGATCAGAACACTGCCCCCCGGAGGAGAGAGGGATCAGAACACTGCCCCCCGGAGGATAGAGGGATCAGAACACTGCCCCCCGGAGGATAGAGGGATCAGAACACTGCCCCCGGAGGATAGAGGGATCAGAACACTGCCCCCCGGAGGAGAGAGGGATCAGAACACTGCCCCCCGGAGGATAGAGGGATCAGAACACTGCCCCCCCCCGGAGGATAGAGGGATCAGAACACTGCCCCCCGGAGGAGAGAGGGATCAGAACACTGCCCCCCCCCGGAGGATAGAGGGATCAGAACACTGCCCCCCCCCGGAGGATAGAGGGATCAGAACACTGCCCCCCGGAGGAAAGAGGGATCAGAACACTGCCCCCCGGAGGATAGAGGGATCAGAACACTGCCCCCCGGAGGATAGAGGGATCAGAACACTGCCCCCCGGAGGAGAGAGGGATCAGAACACTGCCCCCCCGGAGGATAGAGAGATCAGAACACTGCCCCCCGGAGGAGAGAGGGATCAGAACACTGCCCCCCCGGAGGAGAGAGGGATCAGCACACTGCCCCCCGGAGGAGAGAGGGATCAGAACACTGCCCCCCGGAGGATAGAGGGATCAGAACACTGCCCCCCGGAGGAGAGAGGGATCAGAACACTGCCCCCCGGAGGATAGAGGGATCAGAACACTGCCCCCCAGAGGAGAGAAGGATCAGAACACTGCCCCCCGGAGGATAGAGAGATCAGAACACTGCCCACCGGAGGATAGAGGGATCAGAACACTGCCCCCCGGAGGAGAGAGGGATCAGAACACTGCCCCCCGGAGGAGAGAGGGATCAGAACACTGCCCCCCGGAGGAGAGAGGGATCAGAACACTGCCCCCCGGAGGAGAGAGGGATCAGAACACTGCCCCCCGGAGGAGAGAGGGATCAGAACACTGCCCCCCGGAGGATAGAGGGATCAGAACACTGCCCCCCGGAGGAGAGAGAGATCAGAACACTGCCCCCCGGAGGAGAGAGGGATCAGAACACTGCCCCCCGGAGGAGAGAGGGATCAGCACACTGCCCCCCGGAGGAGAGAGGGATCAGAACACTGCCCCCCGGAGGAGAGAGGGATCAGAACACTGCCCCCCGGAGGATAGAGGGATCAGAACACTGCCCCCCGGAGGATAGAGGAATCAGAACACTGCCCCCCGGAGGATAGAGGGATCAGAACACTGCCCCCCGGAGGAGAGAGGGATCAGAACACTGCCCCCCGGAGGATAGAGGGATCAGAACACTGCCCCCCGGAGGAGAGAGGGATCAGAACACTGCCCCCCGGAGGAGAGAGGGATCAGAACACTGCCCCCCGGAGGATAGAGGGATCAGAACACTGCCCCCCGGAGGATAGAGGGATCAGAACACTGCCCCCTGGAGGAGAGAGGGATCAGAACACTGCCCTCCGGAGGATAGAGAGATCAGAACACTGCCCCCCGGAGGAGAGAGGGATCAGAACACTGCCCCCCGGAGGAGAGAGGGATCAGAACACTGCCCCCCCCGGAGGATAGAGGGATCAGAACACTGCCCCCCGGAGGATAGAGGGATCAGAACACTGCCCTCCGGAGGATAGAGGGATCAGAACACTGCCCCCCGGAGGAGAGAGGGATCAGAACACTGCCCCCCGGAGGAGAGAGGGATCAGAACACTGCCCCCCGGAGGATAGAGGGATCAGAACACTGCCCCCCAGAGGAGAGAAGGATCAGAACACTGCCCCCGGAGGAGAGAGGGATCAGAACACTGCCCCCCAGAGGAGACAGGGATGAGAACACTGCCCCCTGGAGGAGAGAGAGATCAGAACACTGCCCCCCGGAGGATAGAGGGATCAGAACACTGCCTCCCGGAGGAGAGAGGGATCAGAACACTGCCCCATGGAGGATAGAGGGATCAGAACACTGCCCCCCGGAGGATAGAGGGATCAGAACACTGCCCCCCCGGAGGATAGAGGGATCAGAACACTGCCCCCCCGGAGGATAGAGGGATCAGAACACTGCCCCCCGGAGGATAGAGAGATCAGAACACTGCCCCCCGGAGGAGAGAGGGATCAGAACACTGCCCCCCGGAGGAGAGAGGGATCAGAACACTACCCCCCCGGAGGAGAGAGGGATCAGAACACTGCCCCCCGGAGGAGAGAGGGATCAGAACACTGCCCCCCGGAGGAGAGAGAGATCAGAACACTGCCCCCCGGAGGAGAGAGGGATCAGAACACTGCCCCCCGGAGGAGAGAGGGATCAGAACACTGCCCCCCGGAGGATAGAGGGATCAGAACACTGCCCCCCGGAGGATAGAGGGATCAGAACACTGCCCCCCGGGGGAGAGAGGGATCAGAACACTGCCCCCCGGAGGATAGAGAGATCAGAACACTGCCCCCCGGAGGAGAGAGGGATCAGAACACTGCCCCCCGGAGGATAGAGGGATCAGAACACTGCCCCCCCGGAGGATAGAGGGATCAGAACACTGCCCCCCGGAGGATAGAGGGATCAGAACACTGCCCCCCGGAGGAGAGAGGGATTAGAACACTGCCCCCAGGAGGAGAAAGGGATCAGAACACTGCCCCCCAGAGGATAGAGGGATCAGAACACTGCCCCCCGGAGGAAAGAGGGATCAGAACACTGCCCCCCCGGGGGGAGAGAGGGATCAGAACACTGCCCCCCGGAGGATAGAGGGATCAGAACACTGCCCCCCCGGGGGAGAGAGGGATCAGAACACTGCCCCCCGGAGGATAGAGAGATCAGAACACTGCCCCCCGGAGGATAGAGGGATCAGAACACTGCCCCCCCGGGGGAGAGAGGGATCAGAACACTGCCCCCCGGAGGATAGAAGGATCAGAACACTGCCCCCCGGAGGATAGAGGGATCAGAACACTGCCCCCCCGGAGGATAGAGGGATCAGAACACTGCCCCCCGGAGGATAGAGGGATCAGAACACTGCCCCCCGGAGGATAGAGGAATCAGAACACTGCCCCCCGGAGGAGACAGGGATCAGAACACTGCCCCGCGGAGGAGAGAGGGATCAGAACACTGCCCCCCGGAGGATAGAGGGATCAGAACACTGCCCCCCGGAGGATAGAGGGATCAGAACACTGCCCCCCGGAGGAGAGAGGGATCAGAACACTGCCCCCCGGAGGATAGAGGGATCAGAACACTGCCCCCCCCCGGAGGATAGAGGGATCAGAACACTGCCCCCTGGAGGATAGAGGGATCAGAACACTGCCCCCTGGAGGAGAGAGGGATCAGAACACTGCCCCCCGGAGGAGACAGGGATCAGAACACTGCCCCGCGGAGGAGAGAGGGATCAGAACACTGCCCCCGGAGGATAGAGGGATCAGAACACTGCCCCCGGAGGATAGAGGGATCAGAACACTGCCCCCCGGAGGAGAGAGGGATCAGAACACTGCCCCCCGGAGGAAAGAGGGATCAGAACACTGCCCCCCGGAGGATAGAGGGATCAGAACACTGCCCCCCGGAGGAGAGAGGGATCAGAACACTGCCCCCCGGAGGATAGAGGGATCAGAACACTGCCCCCCGGAGGATAGAGGGATCAGAACACTGCCCCCCGGAGGATAGAGGGATCAGAACACTGCCCCCCGGAGGATAGAGGGATCAGAACACTGCCCCCCGGAGGAGAGAGAGATCAGAACACTGCCCCCCGGAGGAGAGAGGGATCAGAACACTGCCCCCCCGGAGGATAGAGGGATCAGAACACTGCCCCCCAGAGGATAGAGAGATCAGAACACTGCCCCCCGGAGGAGAGAGGGATCAGAACACTGCCCCCCGGAGGAGAGAGGGATCAGCACACTGCCCCCCGGAGGAGAGAGGGATCAGAACACTGCCCCCCGGAGGATAGAGGGATCAGAACACTGCCCCCCGGAGGAGAGAGGGATCAGAACACTGCCCCCCGGAGGATAGAGGGATCAGAACACTGCCCCCCGGAGGATAGAGGGATCAGAACACTGCCCCCCGGAGGATAGAGGGATCAGAACACTGCCCCCCGGAGGATAGAGGGATCAGAACACTGCCCCCCAGAGGAGAGAAGGATCAGAACACTGCCCCCCGGAGGATAGAGAGATCAGAACACTGCCCACCGGAGGATAGAGGGATCAGAACACTGCCCCCCGGAGGAGAGAGGGATCAGAACACTGCCCCCCGGAGGAGAGAGCGATAAGAACACTGCCCCCCGGAGGAGAGAGGGATCAGAACACTGCCCCCCGGAGGATAGAGGGATCAGAACACTGCCCCCCGGAGGAGAGAGAGATCAGAACACTGCCCCCCGGAGGATAGAGGGATCAGAACACTGCCCCCCCGGAGGAGAGAGAGATCAGAACACTGCCCCCCGGAGGATAGAGGGATCAGAACACTGCCCCCCGGAGGAGAGAGGGATCAGAACACTGCCCCCCGGAGGAGAGAGGGATCAGAACACTGCCCCCCGGAGGAGAGAGGGATCAGAACACTGCCCCCCGGAGGATAGAGGGATCAGAACACTGCCCTCCGGAGGATAGAGAGATCAGAACACTGCCCCCCGGAGGAGAGAGGGATCAGAACACTGCCCCCCGGAGGATAGAGGGATCAGAACACTGCCCCCCAGAGGAGAGAAGGATCAGAACACTGCCCCCCGGAGGATAGAGAGATCAGAACACTGCCCCCCCCGGAGGATAGAGGGATCAGAACACTGCCCCCCGGAGGAGAGAGGGATCAGAACACTGCCCCCCGGAGGAGAGAGGGATCAGAACACTGCCCCCCGGAGGAGAGAGGGATCAGAACACTGCCCCCCGGAGGAGAGAGGGATCAGAACACTGCCCCCCGGAGGATAGAGGGATCAGAACACTGCCCCCCGGAGGAGAGAGGGATCAGAACACTGCCCCCCGGAGGAGAGAGGGATCAGAACACTGCCCCCCGGAGGATAGAGGGATCAGAACACTGCCCCCCAGAGGAGAGAAGGATCAGAACACTGCCCCCCGGAGGATAGAGGGATCAGAACACTGCCCCCCCCGGAGGATAGAGGGATCAGAACACTGCCCCCCGGAGGAGAGAGGGATCAGAACACTGCCCCCCGGAGGAGAGAGGGATCAGAACACTGCCCCCCCCGGAGGATAGAGGGATCAGAACACTGCCCCCCGGAGGATAGAGGGATCAGAACACTGCCCCCCGGAGGAGACAGGGATCAGAACACTGCCCCCCGGAGGATAGAGGGATCAGAACACAGCCCCCCCGGAGGATAGAGGGATCAGAACACTGCCCCCCGGAGGATAGAGGGATCAGAACACTGCCCCCCGGAGGAGACAGGGATCAGAACACTGCCCCCCGGAGGAGAGAGGGATCAGAACACTGCCCCCCGGAGGATAGAGGGATCAGAACACTGCCCCCCGGAGGAGAGAGGGATCAGAACACTGCCCCCCGGAGAATAGAGGGATCAGAACACTGCCCCCCGGAGGAGAGAGGGATCAGAACACTGCCCCCCGGAGGATAGAGGGATCAGAACACTGCCCCCCGGAGGAGACAGGGATCAGAACACTGCCCCCTGGAGGAGAGAGGGATCAGAACACTGCCCCCCTTGGAGGAGAGAGGGATCAGAACACTGCCCCCCCCGGAGGATAGAGGGATCAGAACACTGCCCCCCGGAGGATAGAGAGATCAGAACACTGCCCCCCGGAGGAGAGAGGGATCAGAACACTGCCCCCCCGGAGGAGAGAGGGATCAGAACACTGCCCCCCGGAGGATAGAGGAATCAGAACACTGCCCCCCGGAGGAGAGAGAGATCAGAACACTGCCCCCCGGAGGATAGAGGGATCAGAACACTGCCCCCCGGAGGAGAGAGAGATCAGAACACTGCCCCCCGGAGGATAGAGGGATCAGAACACTGCCCCCCGGAGGAGAGAGGGATCAGAACACTGCCCCCCGGAGGAGAGAGGGATCAGAACACTGCCCCCCGGAGGATAGAGGGATCAGAACACTGCCCCCCGGAGGAGACAGGGATCAGAACACTGCCCCCCGGAGGAGAGAGGGATCAGAACACTGCCCCCCGGAGGATAGAGGGATCAGAACACTGCCCCCCCGGAGGATAGAGGGATCAGAACACTGCCCCCCGGAGGAGAGAGGGATCAGAACACTGCCCCCCGGAGGAGAGAGAGATCAGAACACTGCCCCCCGGAGGATAGAGGGATCAGAACACTGCCCCCCGGAGGAGAGAGGGATCAGAACACTGCCCCCTGGAGGAGAGAGAGATCAGAACACTGCCCCCCGGAGGATAGAGGGATCAGAACACTGCCCCCCGGAGGATAGAGGGATCAGAACACTGCCCCCCGGAGGATAGAGAGATCAGAACACTGCCCCCTGGAGGAGAGAAGAATCAGAACACTGCCCCCCGGAGGATAGAGAGATCAGAACAGTGCCCCCCGGAGGATAGAGGGATCAGAACACTGCCCCCCGGAGGATAGAGGGATCAGAACACTGCCCCCCGGAAGAGAGAGGGATTAGAACACTGCCCCCCCGGAGGAGAGAGGGATTAGAACACTGCCCCCCAGAGGATAGAGGGATCAGAACACTGCCCCCCGGAGGAAAGAGGGATCAGAACACTGCCCCTCCGGGGGAGAGAGGGATCAGAACACTGCCCCCCGGAGGATAGAGGTATCAGAACACTGCCCCCCCGGGGGAGAGAGGGATCAGAACACTGCCCCCCGGAGGATAGAGGTATCAGAACACTGCCCCCCCGGGGGAGAGAGGGATCAGAACACTGCCCCTCCGGGGGAGAGAGGGATCAGAACACTGCCCCCCGGAGGATAGAGAGATCAGAACAGTGCCCCCCGGAGGATAGAGGGATCAGAACACTGCCCCCCGGAGGATAGAGGGATCAGAACACTGCCCCCCGGAGGAGAGAGGGATCAGAACACTGCCCCCCGGAGGATAGAGGGATCAGAACACTGCCCCCGGAGGATAGAGGGATCAGAACACTGCCCCCCGGAGGAGAGAGGGATCAGAACACTGCCCCCCGGAGGATAGAGGGATCAGAACACTGCCCCCCGGAGGATAGAGGGATCAGAACACTGCCCCCCGGAAGAGAGAGGGATTAGAACACTGCCCCCCCGGAGGAGAGAGGGATTAGAACACTGCCCCCCGGAGGATAGAGGGATCAGAACACTGCCCCCCGGAGGAGACAGGGATCAGAACACTGCCCCCCGGAGGATAGAGGGATCAGAACACTGCCCCCCGGAGGATAGAGGGATCAGAACACTGCCCCCGGAGGATAGAGGGATCAGAACACTGCCCCCCGGAGGAGAGAGGGATCAGAACACTGCCCCCCGGAGGATAGAGGGATCAGAACACTGCCCCCCGGAGGATAGAGGGATCAGAACACTGCCCCCGGAGGATAGAGGGATCAGAACACTGCCCCCCGGAGGAGAGAGGGATCAGAACACTGCCCCCCGGAGGATAGAGGGATCAGAACACTGCCCCCCCCCGGAGGATAGAGGGATCAGAACACTGCCCCCCGGAGGAGAGAGGGATCAGAACACTGCCCCCCCCCGGAGGATAGAGGGATCAGAACACTGCCCCCCCCCGGAGGATAGAGGGATCAGAACACTGCCCCCCGGAGGAAAGAGGGATCAGAACACTGCCCCCCGGAGGATAGAGGGATCAGAACACTGCCCCCCGGAGGATAGAGGGATCAGAACACTGCCCCCCGGAGGAGAGAGGGATCAGAACACTGCCCCCCCGGAGGATAGAGAGATCAGAACACTGCCCCCCGGAGGAGAGAGGGATCAGAACACTGCCCCCCGGAGGAGAGAGGGATCAGCACACTGCCCCCCGGAGGAGAGAGGGATCAGAACACTGCCCCCCGGAGGATAGAGGGATCAGAACACTGCCCCCCGGAGGAGAGAGGGATCAGAACACTGCCCCCCGGAGGATAGAGGGATCAGAACACTGCCCCCCAGAGGAGAGAAGGATCAGAACACTGCCCCCCGGAGGATAGAGAGATCAGAACACTGCCCACCGGAGGATAGAGGGATCAGAACACTGCCCCCCGGAGGAGAGAGGGATCAGAACACTGCCCCCCGGAGGAGAGAGGGATCAGAACACTGCCCCCCGGAGGAGAGAGGGATCAGAACACTGCCCCCCGGAGGAGAGAGGGATCAGAACACTGCCCCCCGGAGGAGAGAGGGATCAGAACACTGCCCCCCGGAGGATAGAGGGATCAGAACACTGCCCCCCCGGAGGAGAGAGAGATCAGAACACTGCCCCCCGGAGGAGAGAGGGATCAGAACACTGCCCCCCGGAGGAGAGAGGGATCAGCACACTGCCCCCCGGAGGAGAGAGGGATCAGAACACTGCCCCCCGGAGGAGAGAGGGATCAGAACACTGCCCCCCGGAGGATAGAGGGATCAGAACACTGCCCCCCGGAGGATAGAGGAATCAGAACACTGCCCCCCGGAGGATAGAGGGATCAGAACACTGCCCCCCGGAGGAGAGAGGGATCAGAACACTGCCCCCCGGAGGATAGAGGGATCAGAACACTGCCCCCCGGAGGAGAGAGGGATCAGAACACTGCCCCCCCGGAGGATAGAGGGATCAGAACACTGCCCCCCGGAGGATAGAGGGATCAGAACACTGCCCCCCGGAGGATAGAGGGATCAGAACACTGCCCCCTGGAGGAGAGAGGGATCAGAACACTGCCCTCCGGAGGATAGAGAGATCAGAACACTGCCCCCCGGAGGAGAGAGGGATCAGAACACTGCCCCCCGGAGGAGAGAGGGATCAGAACACTGCCCCCCCCGGAGGATAGAGGGATCAGAACACTGCCCCCCGGAGGATAGAGGGATCAGAACACTGCCCTCCGGAGGATAGAGGGATCAGAACACTGCCCCCCGGAGGAGAGAGGGATCAGAACACTGCCCCCCGGAGGAGAGAGGGATCAGAACACTGCCCCCCGGAGGATAGAGGGATCAGAACACTGCCCCCCAGAGGAGAGAAGGATCAGAACACTGCCCCCCGGAGGAGAGAGGGATCAGAACACTGCCCCCCAGAGGAGACAGGGATGAGAACACTGCCCCCTGGAGGAGAGAGAGATCAGAACACTGCCCCCCGGAGGATAGAGGGATCAGAACACTGCCTCCCGGAGGAGAGAGGGATCAGAACACTGCCCCATGGAGGATAGAGGGATCAGAACACTGCCCCCCGGAGGATAGAGGGATCAGAACACTGCCCCCCCGGAGGATAGAGGGATCAGAACACTGCCCCCCCGGAGGATAGAGGGATCAGAACACTGCCCCCCGGAGGATAGAGAGATCAGAACACTGCCCCCCGGAGGAGAGAGGGATCAGAACACTGCCCCCCGGAGGATAGAGGGATCAGAACACTGCCCCCCGGAGGATAGAGGGATCAGAACACTGCCCCCCGGGGGAGAGAGGGATCAGAACACTGCCCCCCGGAGGATAGAGAGATCAGAACACTGCCCCCCGGAGGAGAGAGGGATCAGAACACTGCCCCCCGGAGGATAGAGGGATCAGAACACTGCCCCCCCGGAGGATAGAGGGATCAGAACACTGCCCCCCGGAGGATAGAGGGATCAGAACACTGCCCCCCGGAGGAGAGAGGGATTAGAACACTGCCCCCCGGAGGAGAAAGGGATCAGAACACTGCCCCCCAGAGGATAGAGGGATCAGAACACTGCCCCCCGGAGGAAAGAGGGATCAGAACACTGCCCCCCCGGGGGGAGAGAGGGATCAGAACACTGCCCCCCGGAGGATAGAGGGATCAGAACACTGCCCCCCCGGGGGAGAGAGGGATCAGAACACTGCCCCCCGGAGGATAGAGAGATCAGAACACTGCCCCCCGGAGGATAGAGGGATCAGAACACTGCCCCCCCGGGGGAGAGAGGGATCAGAACACTGCCCCCCGGAGGATAGAAGGATCAGAACACTGCCCCCCGGAGGATAGAGGGATCAGAACACTGCCCCCCCGGAGGATAGAGGGATCAGAACACTGCCCCCCGGAGGATAGAGGGATCAGAACACTGCCCCCCGGAGGATAGAGGAATCAGAACACTGCCCCCCGGAGGAGACAGGGATCAGAACACTGCCCCGCGGAGGAGAGAGGGATCAGAACACTGCCCCCCGGAGGATAGAGGGATCAGAACACTGCCCCCCGGAGGATAGAGGGATCAGAACACTGCCCCCCGGAGGAGAGAGGGATCAGAACACTGCCCCCCGGAGGATAGAGGGATCAGAACACTGCCCCCCCCCGGAGGATAGAGGGATCAGAACACTGCCCCCTGGAGGATAGAGGGATCAGAACACTGCCCCCTGGAGGAGAGAGGGATCAGAACACTGCCCCCCGGAGGAGACAGGGATCAGAACACTGCCCCGCGGAGGAGAGAGGGATCAGAACACTGCCCCCCGGAGGATAGAGGGATCAGAACACTGCCCCCGGAGGATAGAGGGATCAGAACACTGCCCCCCGGAGGAGAGAGGGATCAGAACACTGCCCCCCGGAGGAAAGAGGGATCAGAACACTGCCCCCCGGAGGATAGAGGGATCAGAACACTGCCCCCCGGAGGAGAGAGGGATCAGAACACTGCCCCCCGGAGGATAGAGGGATCAGAACACTGCCCCCCGGAGGATAGAGGGATCAGAACACTGCCCCCCGGAGGATAGAGGGATCAGAACACTGCCCCCCGGAGGATAGAGGGATCAGAACACTGCCCCCCGGAGGAGAGAGAGATCAGAACACTGCCCCCCGGAGGAGAGAGGGATCAGAACACTGCCCCCCCGGAGGATAGAGGGATCAGAACACTGCCCCCCAGAGGATAGAGAGATCAGAACACTGCCCCCCGGAGGAGAGAGGGATCAGAACACTGCCCCCCGGAGGAGAGAGGGATCAGCACACTGCCCCCCGGAGGAGAGAGGGATCAGAACACTGCCCCCCGGAGGATAGAGGGATCAGAACACTGCCCCCCGGAGGAGAGAGGGATCAGAACACTGCCCCCCGGAGGATAGAGGGATCAGAACACTGCCCCCCGGAGGATAGAGGGATCAGAACACTGCCCCCCGGAGGATAGAGGGATCAGAACACTGCCCCCCGGAGGATAGAGGGATCAGAACACTGCCCCCCAGAGGAGAGAAGGATCAGAACACTGCCCCCCGGAGGATAGAGAGATCAGAACACTGCCCACCGGAGGATAGAGGGATCAGAACACTGCCCCCCGGAGGAGAGAGGGATCAGAACACTGCCCCCCGGAGGAGAGAGCGATCAGAACACTGCCCCCCGGAGGAGAGAGGGATCAGAACACTGCCCCCCGGAGGATAGAGGGATCAGAACACTGCCCCCCGGAGGAGAGAGAGATCAGAACACTGCCCCCCGGAGGATAGAGGGATCAGAACACTGCCCCCCCGGAGGAGAGAGAGATCAG
The DNA here is from genome assembly GCA_037952925.1 of Lithobates clamitans. Lineage (NCBI taxonomy): Eukaryota > Metazoa > Chordata > Amphibia > Anura > Ranidae > Lithobates > Lithobates clamitans. Next base: position 58,734 of record JBBGZY010003241.1, read on the forward strand.
AACACTGCCCCCCGGAGGATAGAGGGATCAGAACACTGCCCCCCGGAGGAGAGAGGGATCAGAACACTGCCCCCCGGAGGAGAGAGGGATCAGAACACTGCCCCCCGGAGGAGAGAGGGATCAGAACACTGCCCCCCGGAGGATAGAGGGATCAGAACACTGCCCTCCGGAGGATAGAGAGATCAGAACACTGCCCCCCGGAGGAGAGAGGGATCAGAACACTGCCCCCCGGAGGAGAGAGGGATCAGAACACTGCCCCCCCCGGAGGATAGAGGGATCAGAACACTGCCCCCCGGAGGATAGAGGGATCAGAACACTGCCCTCCGGAGGATAGAGGGATCAGAACACTGCCCCCCGGAGGAGAGAGGGATCAGAACACTGCCCCCCGGAGGAGAGAGGGATCAGAACACTGCCCCCCGGAGGATAGAGGGATCAGAACACTGCCCCCCAGAGGAGAGAAGGATCAGAACACTGCCCCCCGGAGGATAGAGAGATCAGAACACTGCCCCCCCCGGAGGATAGAGGGATCAGAACACTGCCCCCCGGAGGAGAGAGGGATCAGAACACTGCCCCCCGGAGGAGAGAGGGATCAGAACACTGCCCCCCGGAGGAGAGAGGGATCAGAACACTGCCCCCCGGAGGAGAGAGGGATCAGAACACTGCCCCCCGGAGGATAGAGGGATCAGAACACTGCCCCCCGGAGGAGAGAGGGATCAGAACACTGCCCCCCGGAGGAGAGAGGGATCAGAACACTGCCCCCCGGAGGATAGAGGGATCAGAACACTGCCCCCCAGAGGAGAGAAGGATCAGAACACTGCCCCCCGGAGGATAGAGGGATCAGAACACTGCCCCCCCCGGAGGATAGAGGGATCAGAACACTGCCCCCCGGAGGAGAGAGGGATCAGAACACTGCCCCCCGGAGGAGAGAGGGATCAGAACACTGCCCCCCCCGGAGGATAGAGGGATCAGAACACTGCCCCCCGGAGGATAGAGGGATCAGAACACTGCCCCCCGGAGGAGACAGGGATCAGAACACTGCCCCCCGGAGGATAGAGGGATCAGAACACAGCCCCCCCGGAGGATAGAGGGATCAGAACACTGCCCCCCGGAGGATAGAGGGATCAGAACACTGCCCCCCGGAGGAGACAGGGATCAGAACACTGCCCCCCGGAGGAGAGAGGGATCAGAACACTGCCCCCCGGAGGATAGAGGGATCAGAACACTGCCCCCCGGAGGAGAGAGGGATCAGAACACTGCCCCTCGGAGGAGACAGGGATCAGAACACTGCCCCCTGGAGGAGAGAGGGATCAGAACACTGCCCCCCTTGGAGGAGAGAGGGATCAGAACACTGCCCCCCCCGGAGGATAGAGGGATCAGAACACTGCCCCCCGGAGGATAGAGAGATCAGAACACTGCCCCCCGGAGGAGAGAGGGATCAGAACACTGCCCCCCCGGAGGAGAGAGGGATCAGAACACTGCCCCCCGGAGGATAGAGGAATCAGAACACTGCCCCCCGGAGGAGAGAGAGATCAGAACACTGCCCCCCGGAGGATAGAGGGATCAGAACACTGCCCCCCGGAGGAGAGAGAGATCAGAACACTGCCCCCCGGAGGATAGAGGGATCAGAACACTGCCCCCCGGAGGAGAGAGGGATCAGAACACTGCCCCCCGGAGGAGAGAGGGATCAGAACACTGCCCCCCGGAGGATAGAGGGATCAGAACACTGCCCCCCGGAGGAGACAGGGATCAGAACACTGCCCCCCGGAGGAGAGAGGGATCAGAACACTGCCCCCCGGAGGATAGAGGGATCAGAACACTGCCCCCCCGGAGGATAGAGGGATCAGAACACTGCCCCCCGGAGGAGAGAGGGATCAGAACACTGCCCCCCGGAGGAGAGAGAGATCAGAACACTGCCCCCCGGAGGATAGAGGGATCAGAACACTGCCCCCCGGAGGAGAGAGGGATCAGAACACTGCCCCCTGGAGGAGAGAGAGATCAGAACACTGCCCCCCGGAGGATAGAGGGATCAGAACACTGCCCCCCGGAGGATAGAGGGATCAGAACACTGCCCCCCGGAGGATAGAGAGATCAGAACACTGCCCCCTGGAGGAGAGAAGAATCAGAACACTGCCCCCCGGAGGATAGAGAGATCAGAACAGTGCCCCCCGGAGGATAGAGGGATCAGAACACTGCCCCCCGGAGGATAGAGGGATCAGAACACTGCCCCCCGGAAGAGAGAGGGATTAGAACACTGCCCCCCCGGAGGAGAGAGGGATTAGAACACTGCCCCCCAGAGGATAGAGGGATCAGAACACTGCCCCCCGGAGGAAAGAGGGATCAGAACACTGCCCCTCCGGGGGAGAGAGGGATCAGAACACTGCCCCCCGGAGGATAGAGGTATCAGAACACTGCCCCCCCGGGGGAGAGAGGGATCAGAACACTGCCCCCCGGAGAATAGAGGTATCAGAACACTGCCCCCCCGGGGGAGAGAGGGATCAGAACACTGCCCCTCCGGGGGAGAGAGGGATCAGAACACTGCCCCCCGGAGGATAGAGAGATCAGAACAGTGCCCCCCGGAGGATAGAGGGATCAGAACACTGCCCCCCGGAGGATAGAGGGATCAGAACACTGCCCCCCGGAGGAGAGAGGGATCAGAACACTGCCCCCCGGAGGATAGAGGGATCAGAACACTGCCCCCGGAGGATAGAGGGATCAGAACACTGCCCCCCGGAGGAGAGAGGGATCAGAACACTGCCCCCCGGAGGATAGCGGGATCAGAACACTGCCCCCCGGAGGATAGAGGGATCAGAACACTGCCCCCCGGAAGAGAGAGGGATTAGAACACTACCCCCCCGGAGGAGAGAGGGATTAGAACACTGCCCCCCGGAGGATAGAGGGATCAGAACACTGCCCCCCGGAGGAGACAGGGATCAGAACACTGCCCCCCGGAGGATAGAGGGATCAGAACACTGCCCCCCGGAGGATAGAGGGATCAGAACACTGCCCCCCGGAGGAGAGAGGGATCAGAACACTGCCCCCCGGAGGATAGAGGGATCAGAACACTGCCCCCTGGAGGAGAGAGAGATCAGAACACTGCCCCCCGGAGGATAGAGGGATCAGAACACTGCCCCCTGGAGGATAGAGGGATCAGAACACTGCCCCCCGGAGGATAGAGGGATCAGAACACTGCCCCCCGGAGGAAAGAGGGATTAGAACACTGCCCCCCGGAGGATAGAGGGATCAGAACACTGCCCCCCGGAGGAGGGAGGGATCAGAACACTGCCCCCCGGAGGAGAGAGGGATCAGAACACTGCCCTCCGGAGGAGAGAGGGATCAGAACACTGCCCCCCGGAGGATAGAGGGATCAGAACACTGCCCCCCCCGGAGGAGAGAGGGATCAGAACACTGCCCCCCGGAGGAGAGAGGGATCAGAACACTGCCCCCCGGAGGATAGAGGGATCAGAACACTGCCCCCCGGAGGAGAGAGGGATCAGAACACTGCCCCCCGGAGGAGAGAGGGATTAGAACACTGCCCCCCGGAGGAGAGAGGGATCAGCACACTGCCCCCCGGAGGAGAGAGGGATCAGAACACTGCCCCCCGGAGGATAGAGGGATCAGAACACTGCCCCCCGGAGGATAGAGGGATCAGAACACTGCCCTCCGGAGGATAGAGAGATCAGAACACTGCCCCCCGGAGGATAGAGGGATCAGAACACTGCCCCCCTGAGGATAGAGGGATCAGAACACTGCCCCCCGGAGGATAGAGGGATCAGAACACTGCCCCCCGGAGGATAGAGGGATCAGAACACTGCCCCCCGGAGGATAGAGGGATCAGAACACTGCCCCCCGGAGGAGAGAAGGATCAGAACACTGCCCCCCGGAGGATAGAGAGATCAGAACACTGCCCACCAGGGGATAGAGGGATCAGAACACTGCCCCCCGGAGGAGAGAGGGATTAGAACACTGCCCCCCGGAGGAGAGAGGGATCAGAACACTGCCCCCCGGAGGAGAGAGGGATCAGAACACTGCCCCCCGGAGGAGAGAGGGATCAGAACACTGCCCCCCGGAGGAGAGAGGGATCAGAACACTGCCCCCCGGAGGATAGAGGGATCAGAACACTGCCCCCCCGGAGGAGAGAGAGATCAGAACACTGCCCCCCGGAGGAGAGAGGGATCAGAACACTGCCCCCCGGAGGAGAGAGGGATCAGAACACTGCCCCCTGGAGGATAGAGGAATCAGAACACTGCCCCCCGGAGGAGACAGGGATCAGAACACTGCCCCCCGGAGGAGAGAGGGATCAGAACACTGCCCCCCGGAGGAGAGAGGGATCAGAACACTGCCCCCCGGAGGATAGAGAGATCAGAACACTGCCCCCCGGAGGAGAGAGGGATCAGAACACTGCCCCCCGGAGGATAGAGGGATCAGAACACTGCCCCCCGGAGGAGAGAGGGATCAGAACACTGCCCCCCGGAGGAGAGAGGGATCAGAACACTGCCCCCCGGAGGATAGAGGGATCAGAACACTGCCCCCCGGAGGAAAGAGAGATCAGAACACTGTCCCCCGGAGGAGAGAGGGATCAGAACACTGCCCACCGGAGGATAGAGGGATCAGAACACTGCCCACCGGAGGATAGAGGGATCAGAACACTGCCCCCCGGAGGAGAGAGGGATTAGAACACTGCCCCCCGGAGGATAGAGGGATCAGAACACTGCCCCCCGGAGGATAGAGAGATCAGAACACTGCCCCCCGGAGGAGACAGGGATCAGAACACTGCCCCCCGGAGGAGAGAGGGATCAGAACACTGCCCCCCCCGGAGGATAGAGGGATCAGAACACTGCCCCCCGGAGGATAGAGAGATCAGAACACTGCCCCCCGGAGGAGACAGGGATCAGAACACTGCCCCCCGGAGGAGAGAGGGATCAGAACACTGCCCCCCGGAGGAGAGAGGGATCAGAACACTGCCCCCCGGAGGATAGAGAGATCAGAACACTGCCCCCCGGAGGATAGAGAGATCAGAACACTGCCCCCCGGAGGAGACAGGGATCAGAACACTGCCCCCCGGAGGAGAGAGGGATCAGAACACTGCCCCCCGGAGGAGAGAGGGATCAGAACACTGCCCCCCGGAGGATAGAGAGATCAGAACACTGCCCCCCGGAGGAGAGAGGGATCAGAACACTGCCCCCCGGAGGAGACAGGGATCAGAACACTGCCCCCCGGAGGAGAGAGGGATCAGAACACTGCCCCCCCCCAGAGGATAGAGGGATCAGAACACTGCCCCCCCGGAGGAGAGAGAGATCAGAACACTGCCCCCCCCCAGAGGATAGAGGGATCAGAACACTGCCCCCCGGAGGATAGAGGGATCAGAACACTGCCCCCCGGAGGAGAGAGGGATCAGAACACTGCCCCCCCGGAGGAGAGAGGGATCAGAACACTGCCCCCCGGAGGAGAGAGGGATAAGAACACTGCCCCCCCGGAGGAGAGAGGGATCAGAACACTGCCCCCCGGAGGAGAGAGGGATCAGAACACTGCCCCCCGGAGGATAGAGAGATCAGAACACTGCCCCCGGAGGATAGAGGGATCAGAACACTGCCCCCCGGAGGATAGAGGGATCAGAACACTGCCCCCCCCGGAGGAGAGAGGGATCAGAACACTGACCCCGGAGGAGAGAGGGATCAGAACACTGCCCCCCGGAGGAGAGAGGGATCAGAACACTGCCCCCCAGAGGAGAGAGGGATCAGAACACTGCCCCCCGGAGGAGAGAGGGATCAGAACACTGCCCCCCGGAGGAGAGAGGGATCAGAACACTGCCCCCCGGAGGAGAGAGGGATCAGAACACTGCCCCCCAGAGGAGAGAGGGATCAGAACACTGCCCCCCGGAGGAGAGAGGGATCAGAACACTGCCCCCCGGAGGAGAGTGGGATCAGAACACTGCCCCCCCAGAGGAGAGAGGGATCAGAACACTGCCCCCCGGAGGAGAGAGGGATCAGAACACTGCCCCCCGGAGGAGAGTGGGATCAGAACACTGCCCCCCCGGAGGAGAGAGAGATCAGAACACTGCCCCCCGGAGGATAGAGGGATCAGAACACTGCCCCCCCGGAGGAGAGAGGGATCAGAACACTGCCCCCCGGAGGAGAGAGGGATCAGAACACTGCCCCCCCGGAGGAGAGAGGGATCAGAACACTGCCCCCCCCCGGAGGATAGAGGGATCAGAACACTGCCCCCCGGAGGAGAGAGGGATCAGAACACTGCCCCCCGGAGGAGAGAGGGATCAGAACACTGCCCCCCGGAGGAGAGAGGGATCAGAACACTGCCCCCCGGAGGAGAGAGGGATCAGAACACTGACCCCGGAGGAGAGAGGGATCAGAACACTGCCCCCCGGAGGAGAGAGGGATCAGAACACTGCCCCCCAGAGGAGAGAGGGATCAGAACACTGCCCCCCGGAGGAGAGAGGGATCAGAACACTGCCCCCCGGAGGAGAGTGGGATCAGAACACTGCCCCCCCGGAGGAGAGAGGGATCAGAACACTGCCCCCCCGGAGGAGAGAGGGATCAGAACACTGCCCCCCGGAGGAGAGAGGGATCAGAACACTGCCCCCCCGGAGGAGAGAGGGATCAGAACACTGCCCCCCGGAGGAGAGAGGATCAGAACACTGCCCCCGGAGGAGAGAGGGATCAGAACACTGCCCCCCGGAGGAGAGAGGGATCAGAACACTGACCCCGGAGGAGAGAGGGATCAGAACACTGCCCCCCGGAGGAGAGAGGGATCAGAACACTGCTCCCGGAGGAGAGAGGGATCAGAACACTGACCCCGGAGGAGAGAGGGATCAGAACACTGCCCCCCGGAGGAGAGAGGGATCAGAACACTGCCCCCCAGAGGAGAGAGGGATCAGAACACTGCCCCCCGGAGGAGAGAGGGATCAGAACACTGCCCCCCGGAGGAGAGAGGGATCAGAACACTGCCCCCCGGAGGAGAGAGGGATCAGAACACTGCCCCCCCGGAGGATAGAGGGATCAGAACACTGCCCCCCGGAGGAGAGAGGGATCAGAACACTGCCCCCCGGAGGATAGAGGGATCAGAACACTGCCCCCCCCGGAGGAGAGAGGGATCAGAACACTGCCCCCCGGAGGATAGAGGGATCAGAACACTGCCCCCCGGAGGATAGAGGGATCAGAACACTGCCCCCCCCCCCGGAGGATAGAGGGATAAGAACACTGCCCCCCAGAAGATAGAGGGATCAGAACACTGCCCCCTGGAGGACAGAGGGATCAGAACACTGCCCCCCCCCGGAGGATAGAGGGATCAGAACACTGCCCCCTGGAGGATAGAGGGATCATCAGAACACTGCCCCCCCGGAGGAGAGAGGGATCAGAACACTGCCCCCCCCCGGAGGATAGAGGGATCAGAACACTGCCCCCCCCGGAGGAGAGAGGGATCAGAACACTGCCCCCCGGAGGATAGAGGGATCAGAACACTGCCCCCCGGAGGATAGAGGGATCAGAACACTGCCCCCCGGAATGAGAGAGGGATCAGAACACTGCCCCCCGGAGGAGAGAGGGATAAGAACACTGCCCCCCGGAGGATAGAGAGATCAGAACACTGCCCCCCGGAGGAGAGAGGGATCAGAACACTGCCCCCGGAGGAGAGAGGGATCAGAACACTGCCCCCCGGAGGAGAGAGGGATCAGAACACTGCCCCCCGGAGGATAGAGGGATCAGAACACTGCCCCCCGGAGGATAGAGGGATCAGAACACTGCCCCCCCCCCCCGGAGGATAGAGGGATAAGAACACTGCCCCCCAGAAGATAGAGGGATCAGAACACGGCCCCCTGGAGGACAGAGGGATCAGAACACTGCCCCCCCCCGGAGGATAGAGGGATCAGAACACTGCCCCCTGGAGGATAGAGGGATCAGAACACTGCCCCCCCGGAGGAGAGAGGGATCAGAACACTGCCCCCCGGAGGATAGAGGGATCAGAACACTGCCCCCCGGAGGATAGAGGGATCAGAACACTGCCCCCCCGGAGGATAGAGGGATCAGAACACTGCCCCCCGGAGGATAGAGGGATCAGAACACTGCCCCCCGGAGGATAGAGGGATCAGAACACTGCCCCCCGGAGGAGAGAGAGATCAGAACACTGCCCCCCGGAGGATAGAGGGATCAGAACACTGCCCCCCGGAGGAGAGAGGGATCAGAACACTGCCCCCCGGAGGATAGAGAGATCAGAACACTGCCCCCCGGAGGATAGAGGGATCAGAACACTGCCCCCCCGGAGGATAGAGGGATCAGAACACTGCCCCCCGGAGGATAGAGGGATCAGAACACTGCCCCCCGGAGGAGAGAGGGATCAGAACACTGCCCCCCCCGGAGGAGAGAGGGATCAGAACACTGCCCCCCGGAGGATAGAGGGATCAGAACACTGCCCCCCCGGAGGATAGAGGGATCAGAACACTGCCCCCCGGAATGAGAGAGGGATCAGAACACTGCCCCCCCCAGAGGATAGAGGGATCAGAACACTGCCCCCCGGAGGATAGAGGGATCAGAACACTGCCCCCCGGAGGATAGAGGGATCAGAACACTGCCCCCCCCAGAGGATAGAGGGATCAGAACACTGCCCCCCGGAGGTTAGAGGGATCAGAACACTGCCCCCCGGAGGAGAGAGGGATCAGAACACTGCCCCCCGTAGGAGAGAGGGATCAGAACACTGCCCCCCGGAGGATAGAGGGATCAGAACACTGCCCCCCGGAGGATAGAGGGATCAGAACACTGCCCCCCGGAGGAAAGAGGGATCAGAACACTGCCCCCCGGAGGATAGAGGGATCAGGACACTGCCCCCCGGAGGATAGAGGGATCAGAACACTGCCCCCCGGAGGAGAGAGGGATCAGAACACTGCCCCCCGGAGGATAGAGGGATCAGAACACTGCCCCCTGGAGGAGAGAGGGATCAGAACACTGCCCCCCGGAGGAGAGAGGGATCAGAACACTGCCCCCCGGAGGATAGAGGGATCAGACCACTGCCTCCCCGGAGGAGAGAGGGATCAGAACACTGCCCCCCGGAGGATAGAGGGATCAGAACACTGCCCCCCGGAGGAGAGAGAGATCAGAACATTGCCCCCCGGAGGATAGAGGGATCAGAACACTGCCCCCCGGAGGATAGAGGGATCAGAACACTGCCCCCCCGGAGGAGAGAGAGATCAGAACACTGCCCCCCGGAGGATAGAGGGATCAGAACACTGCCCCCCGGAGGAGAGAGAGATCAGAACACTGCCCCCCGGAGGATAGAGAGATCAGAACACTGCCCCCCGAAGGATAGAGGGATCAGAACACTGCCCCCCCGGAGGATAGAGGGATCAGAACACTGCCCCCCGGAGGATAGAGAGATCAGAACACTGCCCCCCGGAGGATAGAGGGATCAGAACACTGCCCCCCGGAGGATAGAGGGATCAGAACACTGCCCCCCAGAGGATAGAGGGATCAGAACACTGCCCCCCGGAGGATAGAGGGATCAGAACACTGCCCCCCGGAGGATAGAGGGATCAGAACACTGCCCCCCGGAGGATAGAGGGATCAGAACACTGCCCCCCGGAGGATAGAGAGATCAGAACACTGCCCCCCGGAGGAGAGAGGGATCAGAACACTGCCCCCCGGAGGAGAGAGGGATCAGAACACTGCGCCCCCGGAGGAGAGAGGGATCAGAACACTGCCCCCCCGGAGGAGAGAGTGATCAGAACACTGCCCCCCCGGAGGAGAGAGGGATCAGAACACTGCCCCCCGGAGGATAGAGGGATCAGAACACTGCCCCCCGGAGGATAGAGGGATCAGAACACTGCCCCCCGGAGGATAGAGGGATCAGAACACTGCCCCCCCGGAGGATAGAGAGATCAGAACACTCCCCCCCGGAGGATAGAGGGATCAGAACACTGCCCCCCGGAGGAGAGAGGGATCAGAACACTGCCCCCCCGGAGGAGAGAGGGATCAGAACACTGCCCCCCCGGAGGATAGAGGGATCAGAACACTGCCCCCCGAAGGATAGAGGGATCAGAACACTGCCCCCCGGAGGATAGAGGGATCAGAACACTGCCCCCCGAAGGATAGAGGGATCAGAACACTGCCCCCCGGAGGATAGAGGGATCAGAACACTGCCCCCCCGGAGAAGAGAGGGATCAGAACACTGCCCCCTGGAGGAGAGAGGGATCAGAACACTGCCCCCCCGGAGGAGAGAGGGATCAGAACACTGCCCCCCGGAGGATAGAGAGATCAGAACACTGCCCCCCGGAGGATAGAGGGATCAGAACACTGCCCCCCGGAAGATAGAGAGATCTGAACACTGCCCCCCGGAGGATAGAGGGATCAGAACACTGCCCCCCGGAGGATAGAGGGATCAGAACACTGCCCCCCGGAGGAGACAGGGATCAGAACACTGCCCCCCGGAGGAGAGAGGGATCAGAACACTGCCCCCCGGAGGAGAGAGGGATCAGAACACTGCCCCCCGGAGGATAAAGGGATCAGAACACTGCCCCCCAGAAGATAGAGGGATCAGAACACTGCCCCCCGGAGGAGACAGGGATCAGAACACTGCCCCCCAGAAGATAGAGGGATCAGAACACTGCCCCCCGGAGGAGAGAGGGATCAGAACACTGCCCCCCGGAGGAGAGAGGGATCAGAACACTGCCCCCCAGAAGATAGAGGGATCAGAACACTGCCCCCCGGAGGAAACAGGGATCAGAACACTGCCCCCCGGAGGAGAGAGGGATCAGAACACTGCCCCCCGGAGGAGACAGGGATCAGAACACTGCCCCCCGGAGGATAGAGGGATCAGAACACTGCCCCCCGGAGGAGAGAGGGATCAGAACACTGCCCCCCCGGAGGATAGAGGGATCAGAACACTGCCCCCCGGAGGATAGAGGGATCAGAACACTGCCCCCCGGAGGATAGAGGGATCAGAACACTGCCCCCCGAAGGATAGAGGGATCAGAACACTGCCCCCCGGAGGATAGAGGGATCAGAACACTGCCCCCCGGAGGAGAGAGGGATCAGAACACTGCCCCCCGGAGGAGAGAGGGATCAGAACACTGCCCCCCCCGGAGGATAGAGGGATCAGAACACTGCCCCCCGGAGGAGAGAGGGATCAGAACACTGCCCCCCGGAGGAGAGAGGGATCAGAACACTGCCCCCCCCCGGAGGATAGAGGGATCAGAACACTGCCCCCCGGAAGATAGAGGGATCAGAACACTGCCCCCCCCCGGAGGATAGAGGGATCAGAACACTGCCCCCCAGAAGATAGAGGGATCAGAACACTGCCCCCGGAGGATGGAGGGATCAGAACACTGCCCCCCGGAGGAGAGAGGGATCAGAACACTGCCCCCCGGAGGATAGAGGGATCAGAACACTGCCCCCCGGAGGATAGAGGGATTAGAACACTGCCCCCCGGAGGAGAGAGGGATCAGAACACTGCCCCCCGGAGGAGAGAGAGATCAGAACACTGCCCCCTGGAGGAGAGAGGGATCAGAACACTGCCCCCCCCCGGAGGATAGAGGGATCAGAACACTGCCCCCCAGAAGATAGAGGGATCAGAACACTGCCCCCCCGGAGGATAGAGGGATCAGAACACTGCCCCCCGGAGGAGAGAGGGATCAGAACACTGCCCCCCGGAGGAGAGAGGGATCAGAACACTGCCCCCCGGAGGAGAGAGGGATCAGAACACTGCCCCCCGGAGGAGAGAGGGATCAGAACACTGCCCCCCGGAGGAGAGAGGGATCAGAACACTGCCCCCCGGAGGAGAGAGGGATCAGAACACTGCCCCCCGGAGAAGAGAGGGATCAGAACACTGCCCCCCGGAGGAGAGAGGGATCAGAACACTGCCCCCCGGAGGATAGAGGGATCAGAACACTGCCCCCCCGGAGGAGAGAGGGATCAGAACACTGCCCCCCGGAGGAGAGAGGGATCAGAACACTGCCCCCCAGAGGAGAGAGGGATCAGAACACTGCCCCCCGAAGGATAGAGGAATCAGAACACTGCCCCCCGGAGGATAGAGGAATCAGAACACTGCCCCCCGGAGGATAGAGGGATCAGAACACTGCCCCCCGGAGGAGAGAGGGATCAGAACACTGCCCCCCAGAGGAGAGAGGGATCAGAACACTGCCCCCCGAAGGATAGAGGAATCAGAACACTGCCCCCCGGAGGATAGAGGAATCAGAACACTGCCCCCCGGAGGATAGAGGGATCAGAACACTGCCCCCCGGAGGATAGAGGGATCAGAACACTGCCCCCCGGAGGAGAGAGGGATCAGAACACTGCCCCCCGGAGGATAGAGGGATCAGAACACTGCCCCCCGGAGGATAGAGGGATCAGAACACTGCCCCCCGGAGGAGAGAGGGATCAGAACACTGCCCCCCCGGAGGATAGAGGGATCAGAACACTGCCCCCCCGGAGGATAGAGGGATCAGAACACTGCCCCCCCCGGAGGAGAGAGGGATCAGAACACTGCCCCCCGGAATGAGAGAGGGATCAGAACACTGCCCCCCGGAGAATGGAGGGATCAGAACACTGCCCCCGAAGGATAGAGGAATCAGAACACTGCCCCCCGGAGGATAGAGGAATCAGAACACTGCCCCCCGGAGGATAGAGGGATCAGAACACTGCCCCCCGGAGGATAGAGGGATCAGAACACTGCCCCCCGGAGGAGAGAGGGATCAGAACACTGCCCCCCGGAGGATAGAGGGATCAGAACACTGCCCCCCGGAGGATAGAGGGATCAGAACACTGCCCCCCGGAGGAGAGAGGGATCAGAACACTGCCCCCCCGGAGGATAGAGGGATCAGAACACTGCCCCCCCGGAGGATAGAGGGATCAGAACACTGCCCCCCCCGGAGGAGAGAGGGATCAGAACACTGCCCCCCGGAATGAGAGAGGGATCAGAACACTGCCCCCCGGAGAATGGAGGGATCAGAACACTGCCCCCGGAGGAGAGAGGGATCAGAACACTGCCCCCCGGAGGATAGAGGGATCAGAACACTGCCCCCCAGAGGAGATAGGGATCAGAACACTGCCCCCCGGAGAAGAGAGGGATCAGAACACTGCCCCCCCGGAGGATAGAGGTATCAGAACACTGCCCCCCGGAATGAGAGAGGGATCAGAACACTGCCCCCCGGAGGATAGAGGTATCAGAACACTGCCCCCCGGATAAGAGAGGGATCAGAACACTGCCCCCCGGAGGAGAGAGGGATCAGAACACTGCCCCCCGGAGGATAGAGGGATCAGAACACTGCCCCCCCCGGCGAAGAGAGGGATCAGAACACTGCCCCCCGGAGGATAGAGGAATCAGAACACTGCCCCCCGGAGGATAGAGGGATCAGAAAACTGCCCCCCGGAGAAGAGAGGGATCAGAACACTGCCCCCCGGAGGAGAGAGAGATCAGAACACTGCCCCCCCCCCGGAGGATAGAGGGATCAGAACACTGCCCCCCCGGAGGAGACAGGGATCAGAACACTGCCCCCCGAAGGATAGAGGGATCAGACCACTGCCCCCCCGGAGGAGAGAGGGATCAGAACACTGCCCCCCGGAGGAGAGAGGGATCAGACCACTGCCCCCCCGGAGGAGAGAGGGATCAGAACACTGCCCCCCGGAGGAGAGAGGGATCAGAACACTGCCCCCCGGAGGAGAGAGGGATCAGAACACTGCCCCCCGGAGGAGAGAGGGATCAGAACACTGCCCCCCGGAGGATAGAGGGATCAGAACACTGCCCCCCGGAGGATAGAGGGATCAGAACACTGCCCCCCGGAGGATAGAGGGATTAGAACACTGCCCCCCGGAGGAGAGAGGGATCAGAACACTGCCCCCTGGAGGAGAGAGAGATCAGAACACTGCCCCCCGGAGGATAGAGGGATCAGAACACTGCCCCCTGGAGAATGGAGGGATCAGAACACTGCCCCCCGGAGGATAGAGGGATCAGAACACTGCCCCCCCGGAGAAGAGAGGGATCAGAACACTGCCCCCCGGAGGATAGAGGGATAAGAACACTGCCCCCCGGAGGAGAGAGGGATCAGAACACTGCCCCCCCGGAGGATAGAGGGATCAGAACACTGCCCCCGGGGGATAGAGGGATCAGAACACTGCCCCCCGGAGGATAGAGGGATCAGAACACTGCCCCCCGGAGAATGGAGGGATCAGAACACTGCCCCCCGGAGGAGAGAGGGATCAGAACACTGCCCCCCGGAGGATAGAGGGATCAGAACACTGCCCCCCGGAGGATAGAGGGATCAGAACACTGCCCCCCGGAGGATAGAGGGATCAGAACACTGCCCCCCGGAGGATAGAGGGATCAGAACACTGCCCCCCAGAGGAGATAGGGATCAGAACACTGCCCCCCGGAGAAGAGAGGGATCAGAACACTGCCCCCCTGGAGGATAGAGGTATCAGAACACTGCCCCCCGGAGGAGAGAGGGATCAGAACACTGCCCCCCGGAATGAGAGAGGTATCAGAACACTGCCCCCCGGATAAGAGAGGGATCAGAACACTGCCCCCCGGAGGAGAGAGGGATCAGAACACTGCCCCCCGGAGGATAGAGGGATCAGAACACTGCCCCCCCCGGCGAAGAGAGGGATCAGAACACTGCCCCCCGGAGGATAGAGGAATCAGAACACTGCCCCCCGGAGGATAGAGGGATCAGAAAACTGCCCCCCGGAGAAGACAGGGATCAGAACACTGCCCCCCGGAGGATAGAGAGGGATCAGAACACTGCCCCCCGGAATGAGAGAGGGATCAGAACACTGCCCCCCGGAGGAGAGAGGGATCAGAACACTGCCCCCCGGAGGAGAGAGGGATCAGAACACTGCCCCCCGGAGGAGACAGGGATCAGAACACTGCCCCCCGGAATGAGAGAGGGATCAAAACACTGCCCCCCGGAGGAGAGAGGGATCAGAACACTGCCCCCCGGAGGAGAGAGGGATCAGAACACTGCCCCCCGGAGGAGACAGGGATCAGAACACTGCCCCCCGGAATGAGAGAGGGATCAAAACACTGCCCCCCGGAGGAGAGAGGGATCAGAACACTGCCCCCCGGAGGATAGAGGGATAAGAACACTGCCACCCGGAGAAGACAGGGATCAGAACACTGCCCCCCGGAGGAGAGAGGGATCAGAACACTGCCCCCCGGAGGATAGAGAGATCAGAACACTGCCCCCCGGAGAAGACAGGGATCAGAACACTGCCCCCCGGAGGAGAGAGGGATCAGAACACTGACCCCCGGAGGATAGAGGGATCAGAACACTGCCCCCCGGAGGAGAGAGGGATCAGAACACTGCCCCCCGGAGGATAGAGGGATCAGAACACTGCCCCCCGGAGGAGACAGGGATCAGAACACTGCCCCCCGAAGGATAGAGGGATCAGACCACTGCCCCCCCGGAGGAGAGAGGGATCAGAACACTGCCCCCCGGAGGAGAGAGGGATCAGAACACTGCCCCCCCCGGAGGAGAGAGGGATCAGAACACTGCCCCCCGGAGGATAGAGGGATCAGAACACTGCCCCCCGGAGGATAGAGGGATCAGAACACTGCCCCCCGGAGGATAGAGGGATCAGAACACTGCCCCCCCCGGAGGATAGAGGGATCAGAACACTGTCCCCCGGAGGATAGAGGGATCAGAACACTGCCCCCCGGAGGAGACAGGGATCAGAACACTGCCCCCCGGAGGATAGAGGGATCAGAACACTGCCCCCCGGAGGATAGAGGGATCAGAACACTGCCCCCCCCGGAGGAGAGAGGGATCAGAACACTGTCCCCCGGAGGATAGAGGGATCAGAACACTGCCCCCTGGAGGAGAAAGGGATGAGAACACTGCCCCCCGGAGGATAGAGGGATCAGAACACTGCCCCCCGGAATGAGAGAGGGATCAGAACACTGCCCCCCGGAGGAGAGAGGGATCAGAACACTGCCCCCCGGAGGATAGAGGGATCAGAACACTGCCCCCCGGAGGAGAGAGGGATCAGAACACTGCCCCCCCGGAGGAGAGAGGGATCAGAACACTGCCCCCCGGAATGAGAGAGGGATCAGAACACTGCCCCCCGGAGGATAGAGGGATCAGAACACTGCCCCCCGGAATGAGAGAGGGATCAGAACACTGCCCCCCGGAGGATAGAGGGATCAGAACACTGCCCCCCGGAGAAGAGAGGGATCAGAACACTGCCCCCCGGAGGATAGAGGGATCAGAACACTGCCCCCCGGAGAAGAGAGGGATCAGAACACTGCCCCCCGGAGGAGAGAGGGATCAGAACACTGCCCCCCGGAGGATAGAGGGATCAGAACACTGCCCCCCGGAATGAGAGAGAGATCAGAACACTGCCCCCCGGAGAAGAGAGGGATCAGAACACTGCCCCCCGGAGGAGAGAGGGATCAGAACACTGCCCCCCGGAGGATAGAGGGATCAGAACACTGCCCCCCGGAGGAGAGAGGGATCAGAACACTGCCCCCCGGAGGATAGAGGGATCAGAACACTGCCCCCCGGAGGAGAGAGGGATCAGAACACTGCCCCCCCGGAGGAGAGAGGGATCAGAACACTGCCCCCCGGAGGATAGAGGGATCAGAACACTGCCCCCCCCCGGAGGATAGAGGGATCAGAACACTGCCCCCCCCGGAGGATAGAGGGATCAGAACACTGCCCCCCGGAGGAGACAGGGATCAGAACACTGCCCCCCGGAGGAGAGAGAGATCAGAACACTGCCCCCCGAAGGATAGAGGGATCAGACCACTGCCCCCCCGGAGGAGAGAGGGATCATAACACTGCCCCCCCGGAGGAGAGAGGGATCAGAACACTGCCCCCCCGGAGGAGAGAGGGATCAGAACACTGCCCCCCGGAGGATAGAGGGATCAGAACACTGCCCCCCGGAGGAGAGAGGGATCAGAACACTGCCCACCGGAGGATAGAGGGATCAGAACACTGCCCCCCCCCGGAGGATAGAGGGATCAGAACACTGCCCCCCCGGAGGATAGAGGGATCAGAACACTGCCCCCCGGAGGAGAGAGGGATCAGAACACTGCCCCCCGGAGGATAGAGGGATCAGAACACTGCCCCCCCCGGAGGAGAGAGGGATCAGAACACTGCCCCCCGGAGGAGAGAGGGATCAGAACACTGCCCCCCGGAGGATAGAGGGATCAGAACACTGCCCCCCGGAGGATAGAGGGATCAGAACACTGCCCCCCGGAGGAGACAGGGATCAGAACACTGCCCCCCGGAGGATAGAGAGATCAGAACACTGCCCCCCGGAGGATACAGGGATCAGAACACTGCCCCCCGGAGGAGAGAGGGATCAGAACACTGCCCCCCGGAGGAGAGAGAGATCAGAACACTGCCCCCCGGAGGATAGAGGGATCAGAACACTGCCCCCCGGAGGAGAGAGGGATCAGAACACTGCCCCCCCCGGAGGAGAGAGAGATCAGAACACTGCCCCCCGGAGGAGAGAGAGATCAGAACACTGCCCCCCGGAGGAGAGAGGGATCAGAACACTGCCCCCCCCGGAGGAGAGAGGGATCAGAACACTGCCCCCCGGAGGAGAGAGGGATCAGAACACTGCCCCCCGGAGGATAGAGGGATCAGAACACTGCCCCCCGGAGGAGAGAGGGATCAGAACACTGCCCCCCGGAGGATAGAGGGATCAGAACACTGCCCCCCGGAGGATAGAGGGATCAGAACACTGCCCCCCGGAGGAGAACGGGATCAGAACACTGCCCCCTGGAGGATAGAGGGATCAGAACACTGCCCCCCCCGGAGGAGAGAGGGATCAGAACACTGCCCCCCCCGGAGGAGAGAGGGATCAGAACACTGCCCCCCGGAGGAGAGAGGGATCAGAACACTGCCCCCCGGAGGAGAGAGGGATCAGAACACTGCCCCCCGGAGGAGAGAGGGATCAGAACACTGCCCCCCTGAAGATAGAGGGATCAGAACACTGCCCCCGAAATATAGAGGGATCAGAACACTGCCCCCCAGAGGATAGAGAGATCAGAACACTGCCCCCGAAATATAGAGGGATCAGAACACTGCCCCCCGGAGGAGAGAGGGATCAGAACACTGCCCCCCGGAGGATAGAGGGATCAGAACACTGCCCCCCGGAGGAGAGAGGGATCAGAACACTGCCCCCCCCGGCGGATAGAGGGATCAGAACACTGCTCCCCGGAGGATAGAGGGATCAGAACACTGCCCCCCGGAGGATAGAGGGATCAGAACACTGCCCCCCGGAGGATAGAGGGATCAGAACACTGCCCCCGGAGGAGAGAGGGATCAGAACACTGCCCCCCGGAGGAGAGAGGGATCAGAACACTGCCCCCCGGAGGATAGAGGGATCAGAACACTGCCCCCTGGAGGATGGAGAGATCAGAACACTGCCCCCCGGAGGAGAGAGGGATCAGAACACTGCCCCCCGGAGGATAGAGGGATCAGAACACTGCCCCCCGGAGGAGAGAGGGATCAGAACACTGCCCCCCGGAGGATAGAGGGATCAGAACACTGCCCCCAGAAGATAGAGGGATCAGAACACTGCCCCCCGGAGGAGAGAGGGATCAGAACACTGCCCCCCGGAGGATAGAGGGATCAGAACACTGCCCCCCGGAGGAGAGAGGGATCAGAACACTGCCCCCCGGAGGAGAAAGGGATCAGAACACTGCCCCCCCGGAGGATAGAGGGATCAGAACACTGCCCCCCGGAGGAGAGAGGGATCAGAACACTGCCCCCCCCGGAGGATAGAGGGATCAGAACACTGCCCCCCGGAGGATAGAGGGATCAGAACACTGCCCCCCCCGGAGGATAGAGGGATCAGAACACTGCCCCCCGGAGGATAGAGGGATCAGAACACTGCCCCCCCGGAGGAGAGAGGGATCAGAACACTGCCCCCCGGAGGATAGAGGGATCAGAACACTGCCCCCCGGAGGATAGAGGGATCAGAACACTGCCCCCCCCCCGGAGGATAGAGGGATCAGAACACTGCCCCCCGGAGGAGAAAGGGATCAGAACACTGCCCCCCCGGAGGATAGAGGGATCAGAACACTGCCCCCCGGAGGAGAGAGAGATCAGAACACTGCCCCCCGGAGGAGAGAGGGATCAGAACACTGCCCCCCGGAGGAGAAAGGGATCAGAACACTGCCCCCCCCCGGAGGATAGAGGGATCAGAACACTGCCCCCCGGAGGATAGAGGGATCAGAACACTGCCCCCCGGAGGAGAGAGGGATCAGAACACTGCCCCCCCCGGAGGATAGAGGGATCAGAACACTGCCCCCCGGAGGAGAAAGGGATCAGAACACTGCCCCCCGGAGGAAAGAGGGTTCAGAACACTGCCCCCCCCGGAGGAGAGAGGGATCAGAACACTGCCCCCCGGAGGAGAGAGGGATCAGAACACTGCCCCCCGGAGGAGAGAGGGATCAGAACACTGCCCCCCGGAGGATAGAGGGATCAGAACACTGCCCCCCAGAAGATAGAGGGATCAGAACACTGCCCCCGAAATATAGAGGGATCAGAACACTGCCCCCCGGAGGAGAGAGTGATCAGAACACTGCCCCCCGGAGGATAGAGGGATCAGAACACTGCCCCCCGGAGGAGAGAGTGATCAGAACACTGCCCCCCAGAGGATAGAGGGATCAGAACACTGCCCCCCGGAGGATAGAGGGATCAGAACACTGCCCCCCGGAGGAGAAAGGGATCAGAACACTGCCCCCCCCCGGAGGATAGAGGGATCAGAACACTGCCCCCCGGAGGAGAAAGGGATCAGAACACTGCCCCCCGGAGGAAAGAGGGATCAGAACACTGCCCCCGGAGGAAAAAGGGATCAGAACACTGCCCCCCCCGGAGGAGAGAGGGATCAGAACACTGCCCCCCGGAGGAGAGAGGGATCAGAACACTGCCCCCCGGAGGAGAGAGGGATCAGAACACTGCCCCCCGGAGGAGAGAGGGATCAGAACACTGCCCCCCGGAGGATAGAGGGATCAGAACACTGCCCCCCGGAGGATAGAGGGATCAGAACACTGCCCCCCAGAAGATAGAGGGATCAGAACACTGCCCCCGAAATATAGAGGGATCAGAACACTGCCCCCCGGAGGAGAGAGGGATCAGAACACTGCCCCCCGGAGGATGGAGGGATCAGAACACTGCCCCCCGGAGGATAGATGGATCAGAACACTGCCCCCCCCGGAGGATAGAGGGATCAGAACACTGCCCCCCCCGGAGGAGAGAGGGATCAGAACACTGCCCCCCCCGGAGGAGAGAGGGATCAGAACACTGGTCCCCGGAGGAGAGAGGGATCAGAACACTGCTCCCCGGAGGATAGAGGGATCAGAACACTGCCCCCCCGGAGGATAGAGAGATCAGAACACTGCCCCCCGGAGGATGGAGGGATCAGAACACTGCCCCCCGGAGGAGAGAGGGATCAGAACACTGCCCCCCGGAGGATAGAGAGATCAGAACACTGCCCCCCGGAGGAGAGAGGGATCAGAACACTGCCCCCCCGGAGGATAGAGGGATCAGAACACTGCCCCCCGGAGGATAGAGGGATCAGAACACTGCCCCCCGGAGGATAGAGAGATCAGAACACTGCCCCCCGGAGGATAGATGGATCAGAACACTGCCCCCCGGAGGAGAGAGGGATCAGAACACTGCCCCCCCCGGAGGATAGAGGGATCAGAACACTGCCCCCCGGAGGAGAGAGGGATCAGAACACTGCCCCCCGGAGGATAGAGGGATCAGAACACTGCCCCCCCCGGAGGATAGAGGCATCAGAACACTGCCCCCCGGAGGATAGAGGGATCAGAACACTGCCCCCCCCGGAGGATAGAGGCATCAGAACACTGCCCCCCGGAGGATAGAGGCATCAGAACACTGCCCCCCGGAGGATAGAGGGATCAGAACACTGCCCCCCGGAGGAGAGAGGGATCAGAACACTGCCCCCCGGAGGATAGAGGGATCAGAACACTGCCCCCCCCGGAGGAGAGAGGGATCAGAACACTGCCCCCTGGAGGATAGAGAGATCAGAACACTGCCCCCCGGAGGATAGAGGGATCAGAACACTGCCCCCCGGAGGATAGATGGATCAGAACACTGCCCCCCGGAGGAGAGAGGGATCAGAACACTGCCTCCCGGAGGATAGAGGGATCAGAACACTGCCCCCCGGAGGAGAGAGGGATAAGAACACTGCCCCCCGGAGGATAGAGGGATCAGAACACTGCCCCCCCGGAGGATAGAGGGATCAGAACACTGCCCCCCCGGAGGAGAGAGGGATCAGAACACTGCCCCCCGGAGGATAGAGGGATCAGAACACTACCCCCCCGGAGGATAGAGGGATAAGAACACTGCCCCCCGGAGGATAGAGGGATCAGAACACTGCCCCCCGGAGGATAGAGGGATCAGAACACTGCCCCCCCGGAGGATAGAGGGATCAGAACACTGCCCCCCGGAGGAGAGAGGGATCAGAACACTGCCCCCCGGAGGATAGAGGGATCAGAACACTGCCCCCCCCGGAGGATAGAGGGATCAGAACACTGCCCCCCGGAGGAGAAAGGGATCAGAACACTGCCCCCCCCCCGGAGGATAGAGGGATCAGAACACTGCCCCCCCCGGAGGATAGAGGGATCAGAACACTGCCCCCCCCGGAGGATAGAGGGATCAGAATACTGCCCCCCGGAGGAGAAAGGGATCAGAACACTGCCCCCCCCGGAGGATAGAGGGATCAGAACACTGCCCCCTGGAGGATAGAGGGATCAGAACACTGCCCCCCCCGGAGGATAGAGGGATCAGAATACTGCCCCCCGGAGGAGAAAGGGATCAGAACACTGCCCCCCCCCGGAGGATAGAGGGATCAGAACATTGCCCCCCCCCGGAGGATAGAGGGATCAGAACACTGCCCCCCGGAGGAGAAAGGGATCAGAACACTGCCCCCCGGAGGAAAGAGGGATCAGAACACTGCCCCCCGGAGGAAAGAGGGATCAGAACACTGCCCCCCCGGAGGAGAGAGGGATCAGAACACTGCCCCCCGGAGGAGAGAGGGATCAGAACACTGCCCCCCAGAAGATAGAGGGATCAGAACACTGCCCCCGAAATATAGAGGGATCAGAACACTGCCCCCCGGAGGAGAGAGGGATCAGAACACTGCCCCCCGGAGTATAGAGGGATCAGAACATTGCCCCCCGGAGGATAGAGGGATTAGAACACTGCCCCCCGGAGGATAGAGGGATCAGAACACTGCCCCCCGGAGGATAGAGGGATTAGAACACTGCCCCCGGAGGATAGAGAGATCAGAACACTGCCCCCCGGAGGATGGAGGGATCAGAACACTGCCCCCCCCGGAGGATAGAGGGATCAGAACACTGGTCCCCGGAGGAGAGAGGGATCAGAACACTGCCCCCCGGAGGATAGAGAGATCAGAACACTGCCCCCCGGAGGATAGAGGGATCAGAACACTGCCCCCCGGAGGATAGAGGGATCAGAACACTGACCCCCCCGGAGGATAGAGGGATCAGAACACTGGTCCCCGGAGGAGAGAGGGATCAGAACACTGCCCCCCCCGGAGGATAGAGGGATCAGAACACTGCCCCCTGGAGGATAGAGAGATCAGAACACTGCCCCCCGGAGGAGAGATGGATCAGAACACTGCCCCCCCGGAGGATAGAGGGATAAGAACACTGCCCCCCGGAGGATAGAGGGATCAGAACACTGCCCCCCGGAGGATAGAGGGATCAGAACACTGCCCCCCCGGAGGATAGAGGGATCAGAACACTGCCCCCCGGAGGAGACAGGGATCAGAACACTGCCCCCCGGAGGATAGAGGGATCAGAACACTGCCCCCCGGAGGATAGAGGGATCAGAACACTGCCCCCCCGGAGGATAGAGGGATCAGAACACTACCCCCCGGAGGAGAGAGGGATCAGAACACTGCCCCCCCGGAGGATAGAGGGATCAGAACACTGCCCCCCGGAGGAGAGAGGGATCAGAACACTGCCCCCCGGAGGATAGAGGGATCAGAACACTGCCCCCCGGAGGAGAGAGGGATCAGAACACTGCCCCCCCCCCGGAGGATAGAGGGATCAGAACACTGCCCCCCGGAGGAGAGAGGGATCAGAACACTGCCCCCCGGAGGAGAGAGGGATCAGAACACTGCCCCCGAAATATAGAGGGATCAGAAAACTGCCCCTCAGAAGATAGAGGGATCAGAACACTGCCCCTCGGAGGAGAGAGGGATCAGAACACTGCCCCCCGGAGGATAGAGGGATCAGAACACTGCCCCCCGGAGGAGAGAGGGATCAGCACACTGCCCCCCGGAGGATAGAGGGATCAGAACACTGCCCCCCGGAGGATAGAGGGATCAGAACACTGCCCCCCCCCGGAGGATAGAAGGATCAGAACACTGCCCCCCGGAGGATAGAGGGATCAGAACACTGCCCCCCGGAGGATAGAGAGATCAGAACACTGCCCCCCGGAGGATAGAGGGATCAGAACACTGCCCCCCGGAGGATAGAGGGATCAGAACACTGCCCCCCGGAGGAGACAGGGATCAGAACACTGCCCCCGAAATATAGAGGGATCAGAACACTGCCCCCCAGAGGATAGAGAGATCAGAACACTGCCCCCCGGAGGAGACAGGGATCAGAACACTGCCCCCGAAATATAGAGGGATCAGAACACTGCCCCCCGGAGGAGAGAGGGATCAGAACACTGCCCCCCGGAGGAAAGAGGGATCAGAACACTGCCCCCCGGAGGAGAGAGGGATCAGAAAACTGCCCCCCCCCGGAGGATAGAGGGATCAGAACACTGCCCCCCGGAGGAGACAGGGATCAGAACACTGCCCCCGAAATATAGAGGGATCAGAACACTGCCCCCCGGAGGATAGAGGGATCAGAACACTGCCCCCCGGAGGAAAGAGGGATCAGAACACTGCCCCCCGGAGGAGAGAGGGATCAGAAAACTGCCCCCCCCGGAGGATAGAGGGATCAGAACACTGCCCCCCGGAGGAGAGAGGGATCAGAAAACTGCCCCCCCCGGAGGATAGAGGGATCAGAACACTGCCCCCGAAATATAGAGGGATCAGAACACTGCCCCCCAGAGGATAGAGAGATCAGAACAC
Source organism: Lithobates clamitans (assembly GCA_037952925.1). Classification (NCBI taxonomy): domain Eukaryota; kingdom Metazoa; phylum Chordata; class Amphibia; order Anura; family Ranidae; genus Lithobates; species Lithobates clamitans. The sequence goes on from JBBGZY010003241.1 coordinate 82,820, forward strand.
TGCCCCCCGGAGGATAGAGGGATCAGAACACTGCCCCCCGGAGGAAAGAGGGATCAGAACACTGCCCCCCGGAGGAGAGAGGGATCAGAACACTGCCCCCCGGAGGAGACAGCGATCAGAACACTGCCCCCCGGAGGATAGAGGGATCAGAACACTGCCCCCGAAATATAGAGGGATCAGAACACTGCCCCCCGGAGGATAGAGGGATCAGAACACTGCCCCCCGGAGGAGAGAGGGATCAGAACACTGCCCCCCGGAGGATAGATGGATCAGAACACTGCCCCCCCCGTGGGATAGAGGGATCAGAACACTGGTCCCCGGAGGAGAGAGGGATCAGAACACTGCCCCCCGGAGGATAGAGGGATCAGAACACTGCCCCCCCCGGAGGATAGAGGGATCAGAACACTGCCCCCTGGAGGATAGAGAGATCAGAACACTGCCCCCCGGAGGATAGAGGGATCAGAACACTGCCCCCCGGAGGATAGAGGGATAAGAACACTGCCCCCCGGAGGATAGAGGGATCAGAACACTGCCCCCCGGAGGATAGAGGGATCAGAACACTGCCCCCCCGGAGGATAGAGGGATCAGAACACTGCCCCCCCCGGAGGATAGAGGGATCAGAACACTGCCCCCCGGAGGAGAGAGGGATCAGAACACTGCCCCCCGGAGGATAGAGGGATCAGAACACTGCCCCCCCCGGAGGATAGAGGGATCAGAACACTGCCCCCCGGAGGAGAAAGGGATCAGAACACTGCCCCCCCCGGAGGATAGAGGGATCAGAACACTGCCCCCCCCGGAGGATAGAGGGATCAGAACACTGCCCCCCGGAGGAGAGAGGGATCAGAACACTGCCCCCCCCGGAGGATAGAGGGATCAGAACACTGCCCCCCGGAGGAGAGAGGGATCAGAACACTGCCCCCGAAATATAGAGGGATCAGAACACTGCCCCCCGGAGGAGAGAGGGATCAGAACACTGCCCCCCGGAGGATAGAGAGATCAGAACACTGCCCCCCGGAGGATGGAGGGATCAGAACACTGCCCCCCCCGGAGGATAGAGGGATCAGAACACTGGTCCCCGGAGGAGAGAGGGATCAGAACACTGCCCCCCCGGAGGATAGAGAGATCAGAACACTGCCCCCCGGAGGATGGAGGGATCAGAACACTGCCCCCCGGAGGATAGATGGATCAGAACACTGCCCCCCCGGAGGATAGAGGGATAAGAACACTGCCCCCCGGAGGATAGAGGGATCAGAACACTGCCCCCCCGGAGGATAGAGGGATCAGAACACTGCCCCCCGGAGGAGACAGGGATCAGAACACTGCCCCCCGGAGGATAGAGGGATCAGAACACTGCCCCCCGGAGGATAGAGGGATCAGAACACTGCCCCCCCGGAGGATAGAGGGATCAGAACACTGCCCCCCGGAGGAGAGAGGGATCAGAACACTGCCCCCCCGGAGGATAGAGGGATCAGAACACTGCCCCCCGGAGGAGAGAGGGATCAGAACACTGCCCCCCGGAGGAGAGAGGGATCAGAACACTGCCCCCCGGAGGAGAGTGGGATCAGAACACTGCCCCCCGGAGGAGAGAGGGATCAGAACACTGCCCCCCGGAGGAGAGAGGGATCAGAACACTGCCCCCCGGAGGAGAGAGGGATCAGAACACTGCCCCCCGGAGGATAGAGGGATCAGAACACTGCCCCCCGGAGGAGAGAGGGATCAGAACACTGCCCCCCCCCCCGGAGGATAGAGGGATCAGAACACTGCCCCCCGGAGGAGAGAGGGATCAGAACACTGCCCCCGAAATATAGAGGGATCAGAAAACTGCCCCTCAGAAGATAGAGGGATCAGAACACTGCCCCCCGGAGAAGAGAGGGATCAGAACACTGCCCCCCGGAGGATAGATGGATCAGAACACTGCCCCCGGAGGAGAGAGGGATCAGAACACTGCCCCCCGGAGGAGAGAGGGATCAGCACACTGCCCCCCGGAGGAGAGAGGGATCAGAACACTGCCCCCCGGAGGATAGAGGGATCAGAACACTGCCCCCCCCGGAGGATAGAGGGATCAGAACACTGCCCCCCGGAGGATAGAGGGATCAGAACACTGCCCCCCGGAGGATAGAGGGATCAGAACACTGCCCCCCGGAGGAGAGAGGGATCAGAACACTGCCCCCCCCGGAGGATAGAGGGATCAGAACACTGCCCCCTGGAGGAGAAAGGGATCAGAACACTGCCCCCCGGAGGAAAGAGGGATCAGAACACTGCCCCCCCCGGAGGAGAGAGGGATCAGAACACTGCCCCCCGGAGGAGAGAGGGATCAGAACACTGCCCCCCGGAGGAGAGAGGGATCAGAACACTGCCCCCCGGAGGATAGAGGGATCAGAAACACTGCCCCCCGGAGGAGAGAGGGATCAGAACACTGCCCCCCGGAGGAGAGAGGGATCAGAACACTGCCCCCGGAGGAAAAAGGGATCAGAACACTGCCCCCCCCGGAGGAGAGAGGGATCAGAACACTGCCCCCCGGAGGAGAGAGGGATCAGAACACTGCCCCCCGGAGGATAGAGGGATCAGAACACTGCCCCCCGGAGGATAGAGGGATCAGAACACTGCCCCCCCCCGGAGGATAGAGGGATCAGAACACTGCCCCCCGGAGGAGAAAGGGATCAGAACACTGCCCCCCGGAGGAAAGAGGGATCAGAACACTGCCCCCGGAGGAAAAAGGGATCAGAACACTGCCCCCCCCGGAGGAGAGAGGGATCAGAACACTGCCCCCCGGAGGAGAGAGGGATCAGAACACTGCCCCCCGGAGGAGAGAGGGATCAGAACACTGCCCCCCGGAGGAAAGAGGGATCAGAACACTGCCCCCGGAGGAAAAAGGGATCAGAACACTGCCCCCCGGAGGATAGAGGGATCAGAACACTGCCCCCCGGAGGATAGAGGGATCAGAACACTGCCCCCCAGAAGATAGAGGGATCAGAACACTGCCCCCGAAATATAGAGGGATCAGAACACTGCCCCCCGGAGGAGAGAGGGATCAGAACACTGCCCCCCGGAGGATGGAGGGATCAGAACACTGCCCCCCGGAGGAGAGAGGGATCAGAACACTGCCCCCCGGAGGATAGAGGGATCAGAACACTGCCCCCCGGAGGAGAAAGGGATCAGAACACTGCCCCCCCCCGGAGGATAGAGGGATCAGAACACTGCCCCCCGGAGGAGAAAGGGATCAGAACACTGCCCCCCGGAGGAAAGAGGGATCAGAACACTGCCCCCGGAGGAAAAAGGGATCAGAACACTGCCCCCCCCGGAGGAGAGAGGGATCAGAACACTGCCCCCCGGAGGAGAGAGGGATCAGAACACTGCCCCCCGGAGGATAGAGGGATCAGAACACTGCCCCCCGGAGGATAGAGGGATCAGAACACTGCCCCCCAGAAGATAGAGGGATCAGAACACTGCCCCCGAAATATAGAGGGATCAGAACACTGCCCCCCGGAGGAGAGAGGGATCAGAACACTGCCCCCCGGAGGATGGAGGGATCAGAACACTGCCCCCCGGAGGATAGATGGATCAGAACACTGCCCCCCCCTGGAGGATAGATGGATCAGAACACTGCCCCCCCCCGGAGGAGAGAGGGATCAGAACACTGCCCCCCCGGAGGATAGAGAGATCAGAACACTGCCCCCCGGAGGATGGAGGGATCAGAACACTGCCCCCCGGAGGAGAGAGGGATCAGAACACTGCCCCCCGGAGGATAGAGAGATCAGAACACTGCCCCCCGGAGGAGAGAGGGATCAGAACACTGCCCCCCGGAGGATAGAGAGATCAGAACACTGCCCCCCGGAGGATAGATGGATCAGAACACTGCCCCCCGGAGGAGAGAGGGATCAGAACACTGCCCCCCGGAGGAGAGAGGGATCAGAACACTGCCCCCCCCGGAGGATAGAGGGATCAGAACACTGCCCCCCGGAGGAGAGAGGGATCAGAACACTGCCCCCCGGAGGATAGAGGGATCAGAACACTGCCCCCCTCGGAGGATAGAGGCATCAGAACACTGCCCCCTGGAGGATAGAGAGATCAGAACACTGCCCCCCGGAGGATAGAGGGATCAGAACACTGCCCCCCGGAGGATAGATGGATCAGAACACTGCCCCCCGGAGGAGAGAGGGATCAGAACACTGCCTCCCGGAGGATAGAGGGATCAGAACACTGCCCCCCGGAGGAGAGAGGGATAAGAACACTGCCCCCCCGGAGGATAGAGGGATCAGAACACTGCCCCCCCGGAGGATAGAGGGATCAGAACACTGCCCCCCGGAGGATAGAGGGATCAGAACACTGCCCCCCCGGAGGATAGAGGGATCAGAACACTGCCCCCCGGAGGAGAGAGGATCAGAACACTGCCCCCCGGAGGATAGAGGGATCAGAACACTACCCCCCCGGAGGATAGAGGGATAAGAACACTGCCCCCCGGAGGATAGAGGGATCAGAACACTGCCCCCCGGAGGATAGAGGGATCAGAACACTGCCCCCCCGGAGGATAGAGGGATCAGAACACTGCCCCCCGGAGGAGAGAGGGATCAGAACACTGCCCCCCGGAGGATAGAGGGATCAGAACACTGCCCCCCGGAGGATAGAGGGATCAGAACACTGCCCCCCGGAGGAGAAAGGGATCAGAACACTGCCCCACCCCGGAGGATAGAGGGATCAGAACACTGCCCCCCCCCGGAGGATAGAGGGATCAGAACACTGCCCCCCCCGGAGGATAGAGGGATCAGAATACTGCCCCCCGGAGGAGAAAGGGATCAGAACACTGCCCCCCCCCGGAGGATAGAGGGATCAGAACACTGCCCCCTGGAGGATAGAGGGATCAGAACACTGCCCCCCCCGGAGGATAGAGGGATCAGAATACTGCCCCCCGGAGGAGAAAGGGATCAGAACACTGCCCCCCCCCGGAGGATAGAGGGATCAGAACATTGCCCCCCCCGGAGGATAGAGGGATCAGAACACTGCCCCCCGGAGGAGAAAGGGATCAGAACACTGCCCCCCGGAGGAAAGAGGGATCAGAACACTGCCCCCCCGGAGGATAGAGGGATCAGAACACTGCCCCCCGGAGGAAAGAGGGATCAGAACACTGCCCCCCCGGAGGAGAGAGGGATCAGAACACTGCCCCCCAGAAGATAGAGGGATCAGAACACTGCCCCCGAAATATAGAGGGATCAGAACACTGCCCCCCGGAGTATAGAGGGATCAGAACACTGCCCCCCGGAGGATAGAGGGATTAGAACACTGCCCCCCGGAGGATAGAGGGATCAGAACACTGCCCCCCGGAGGATAGAGGGATTAGAACACTGCCCCCCGGAGGATAGAGAGATCAGAACACTGCCCCCCGGAGGATGGAGGGATCAGAACACTGCCCCCCCCGGAGGATAGAGGGATCAGAACACTGGTCCCCGGAGGAGAGAGGGATCAGAACACTGCCCCCCGGAGGATAGAGAGATCAGAACACTGCCCCCCGGAGGATAGAGGGATCAGAACACTGCCCCCGGAGGATAGAGGGATCAGAACACTGCCCCCCGGAGGATAGAGGGATCAGAACACTGACCCCCCCGGAGGATAGAGGGATCAGAACACTGGTCCCCGGAGGAGAGAGGGATCAGAACACTGCCCCCCCCGGAGGATAGAGGGATCAGAACACTGCCCCCTGGAGGATAGAGGGATCAGAACACTGCCCCCTGGAGGATAGAGAGATCAGAACACTGCCCCCCGGAGGAGAGATGGATCAGAACACTGCCCCCCCGGAGGATAGAGGGATAAGAACACTGCCCCCGGAGGATAGAGGGATCAGAACACTGCCCCCCCGGAGGATAGAGGGATCAGAACACTGCCCCCCGGAGGAGACAGGGATCAGAACACTGCCCCCCGGAGGATAGAGGGATCAGAACACTGCCCCCCGGAGGATAGAGGGATCAGAACACTGCCCCCCCGGAGGATAAAGGGATCAGAACACTACCCCCCGGAGGAGAGAGGGATCAGAACACTGCCCCCCCGGAGGATAGAGGGATCAGAACACTGCCCCCGGAGGAGAGAGGGATCAGAACATTGCCCCCCGGAGGATAGAGGGATCAGAACACTGCCCCCCGGAGGAGAGAGGGATCAGAACACTGCCCCCCCCCGGAGGATAGAGGGATCAGAACACTGCCCCCCGGAGGAGAGAGGGATCAGAACACTGCCCCCCGGAGGAGAGAGGGATCAGAACACTGCCCCCGAAATATAGAGGGATCAGAACACTGCCCCCCAGAGGATAGAGAGATCAGAACACTGCCCCCCGGAGGAGACAGGGATCAGAACACTGCCCCCGAAATATAGAGGGATCAGAACACTGCCCCCCGGAGGAAAGAGGGATCAGAACACTGCCCCCCGGAGGAGAGAGGGATCAGAAAACTGCCCCCCCCGGAGGATAGAGGGATCAGAACACTGCCCCCCGGAGGAGAGAGGGATCAGAAAACTGCCCCCCCCGGAGGATAGAGGGATCAGAACACTGCCCCCGAAATATAGAGGGATCAGAACACTGCCCCCGGAGGATAGAGGGATCAGAACACTGCCCCCCGGAGGATAGAGGGATCAGAACACTGCCCCCCGGAGGATAGAGAGATCAGAACACTGCCCCCCGGAGGATAGAGGGATCAGAACACTGCCCCCCGGAGGAAAGAGGGATCAGAACACTGCCCCCCGGAGGAGAGAGGGATCAGAACACTGCCCCCCGGAGGAGACAGCGATCAGAACACTGCCCCCCGGAGGATAGAGGGATAAGAACACTGCCCCCCGGAGGAGAGAGGGATCAGAACACTGCCCCCCGGAGGATAGAGAGATCAGAACACTGCCCCCCGGAGGATAGAGGGATCAGAACACTGCCCCCCGGAGGAGAGAGGGATCAGAACACTGCCCCCCCCGGAGGATAGAGGGATCAGAACACTGGTCCCCGGAGGAGAGAGGGATCAGAACACTGCCCCCCGGAGGATAGAGGGATCAGAACACTGCCCCCCCCGGAGGATAGAGGGATCAGAACACTGCCCCCTGGAGGATAGAGAGATCAGAACACTGCCCCCCGGAGGATAGAGGGATCAGAACACTGCCCCCGAAATATAGAGGGATCAGAACACTGCCCCCGGAGGAGAGAGGGATCAGAACACTGCCCCCCGGAGGATAGAGAGATCAGAACACTGCCCCCCGGAGGAAAGAGGGATCAGAACACTGCCCCCCGGAGGAGAGAGGGATCAGAAAACTGCCCCCCCCGGAGGATAGAGGGATCAGAACACTGCCCCCCGGAGGAGAGAGGGATCAGAAAACTGCCCCCCCCGGAGGATAGAGGGATCAGAACACTGCCCCCGAAATATAGAGGGATCAGAACACTGCCCCCCAGAGGATAGAGAGATCAGAACACTGCCCCCCGGAGGATAGAGGGATCAGAACACTGCCCCCCGGAGGATAGAGAGATCAGAACACTGCCCCCCGGAGGATAGAGGGATCAGAACACTGCCCCCCGGAGGAAAGAGGGATCAGAACACTGCCCCCCGGAGGAGAGAGGGATCAGAACACTGCCCCCCGGAGGAGACAGCGATCAGAACACTGCCCCCCGGAGGATAGAGGGATAAGAACACTGCCCCCCGGAGGATAGAGGGATCAGAACACTGCCCCCCGGAGGATAGAGGGATCAGAACACTGCCCCCCCGGAGGATAGAGGGATCAGAACACTGCCCCCCCGGAGGATAGAGGGATCAGAACACTGCCCCCCGGAGGAGAGAGGGATCAGAACACTGCCCCCCGGAGGATAGAGGGATCAGAACACTGCCCCCTGGAGGATAGAGGGATCAGAACACTGCCCCCCCCCGGAGGATAGAGGGATCAGAACACTGCCCCCCGGAGGAGAAAGGGATCAGAACACTGCCCCCCGGAGGAAAGAGGGATCAGAACACTGCCCCCCGGAGGAAAGAGGGATCAGAACACTGCCCCCCCCGGAGGAGAGAGGGATCAGAACACTGCCCCCCGGAGGATAGAGGGATCAGAACACTGCCCCCCGGAGGAGACAGGGATCAGAACACTGCCCCCCGGAGGAGAGAGGGATCAGAACACTGCCCCCCAGAAAATAGAGGGATCAGAACACTGCCCCCGAAATATAGAGGGATCAGAACACTGCCCCCCGGAGGAGAGAGGGATCAGAACACTGCCCCCCGGAGGATAGAGAGATCAGAACACTGCCCCCCGGAGGATGGAGGGATCAGAACACTGCCCCCCCCGGAGGATAGAGGGATCAGAACACTGGTCCCCGGAGGAGAGAGGGATCAGAACACTGCCCCCCCGGAGGATAGAGAGATCAGAACACTGCCCCCCGGAGGATAGATGGATCAGAACACTGCCCCCCCGGAGGATAGAGGGATAAGAACACTGCCCCCCGGAGGATAGAGGGATCAGAACACTGCCCCCCCGGAGGATAGAGGGATCAGAACACTGCCCCCCGGAGGAGACAGGGATCAGAACACTGCCCCCCGGAGGATAGAGGGATCAGAACACTGCCCCCCGGAGGATAGAGGGATCAGAACACTGCCCCCCCGGAGGATAGAGGGATCAGAACACTGCCCCCCGGAGGAGAGAGGGATCAGAACACTGCCCCCCCGGAGGATAGAGGGATCAGAACACTGCCCCCCGGAGGAGAGAGGGATCAGAACACTGCCCCCCGGAGGAGAGAGGGATCAGAACACTGCCCCCCGGAGGAGAGTGGGATCAGAACACTGCCCCCCGGAGGAGAGAGGGATCAGAACACTGCCCCCCGGAGGAGAGAGGGATCAGAACACTGCCCCCCGGAGGATAGAGGGATCAGAACACTGCCCCCCGGAGGAGAGAGGGATCAGAACACTGCCCCCCCCCCCGGAGGATAGAGGGATCAGAACACTGCCCCCCGGAGGAGAGAGGGATCAGAACACTGCCCCCGAAATATAGAGGGATCAGAAAACTGCCCCTCAGAAGATAGAGGGATCAGAACACTGCCCCCGGAGGAGAGAGGGATCAGAACACTGCCCCCCGGAGGAGAGAGGGATCAGCACACTGCCCCCCGGAGGATAGAGGGATCAGAACACTGCCCCCCGGAGGATAGAGGGATCAGAACACTGCCCCCCCCCGGAGGATAGAGGGATCAGAACACTGCCCCCCGGAGGATAGAGGGATCAGAACACTGCCCCCCGGAGGATAGAGAGATCAGAACACTGCCCCCCGGAGGATAGAGAGATCAGAACACTGCCCCCCAGAGGAGAGAGAGATCAGAACACTGCCCCCCGGAGGAGAGAGGGATCAGAACACTGCCCCCCCGGAGGATAGAGAGATCAGAACACTGCCCCCCGGAGGATAGAGGGATCAGAACACTGCCCCCCGGAGGAGACAGGGATCAGAACACTGCCCCCGAAATATAGAGGGATCAGAACACTGCCCCCCAGAGGATAGAGAGATCAGAACACTGCCCCCCGGAGGATAGAGGGATCAGAACACTGCCCCCCGGAGGAAAGAGGGATCAGAACACTGCCCCCCGGAGGAGAGAGGGATCAGAAAACTGCCCCCCCCGGAGGATAGAGGGATCAGAACACTGCCCCCCGGAGGAGAGAGGGATCAGAAAACTGCCCCCCCCGGAGGATAGAGGGATCAGAACACTGCCCCCGAAATATAGAGGGATCAGAACACTGCCCCCCAGAGGATAGAGAGATCAGAACACTGCCCCCCCGGAGGAGAGAGGGATCAGAACACTGCCCCCCGGAGGATAGAGGGATCAGAACACTGCCCCCCGGAGGATAGAGGGATCAGAACACTGCCCCCCGGAGGAAAGAGGGATCAGAACACTGCCCCCCGGAGGAGAGAGGGATCAGAACACTGCCCCCCGGAGGAGACAGCGATCAGAACACTGCCCCCCGGAGGATAGAGGGATCAGAACACTGCCCCCGAAATATAGAGGGATCAGAACACTGCCCCCCGGAGGATAGAGAGATCAGAACACTGCCCCCCGGAGGATAGAGGGATCAGAACACTGCCCCCCGGAGGAGAGAGGGATCAGAACACTGCCCCCCGGAGGATAGAGGGATCAGAACACTGCCCCCCCGGAGGATAGAGGGATCAGAACACTGCCCCCCGGAGGATAGAGGGATCAGAACACTGCCCCCCGGAGGATAGAGGGATCAGAACACTGCCCCCCGGAGGAGAGAGGGATCAGAACACTGCCCCCCGGAGGATAGAGGAATCAGAACACTGCCCCCCGGAGGAAAGAGGGATCAGAACACTGCCCCCCGGAGGAGACAGCGGTCAGAACACCGGCCCCCGGAGGATAGATGGATCAGAACACTGCCCCCCGGAGGATAGAGGGATCAGAACACTGCCCCCCGGAGGAGACAGGGATCAGAACACTGCCCCCCGGAGGATAGAGGAATCAGAACACTGCCCCCCGGAGGATAGAGAGATCAGAACACTGCCCCCCGGAGGATAGAGGGATCAGAACACTGCCCCCCCGGAGAAGAGAGGGATCAGAACACTGCCCCCCGGAGGATAGAGGGATCAGAACACTGCCCCCCGGAATGAGAGAGGGATCAGAACACTGTCCCCCGGAGAAGAGAGGGATCAGAACACTGCCCCCCGGAGGATAGAGGAATCAGAACACTGCCCCCCGGAATGAGAGAGGGATCAGAACACTGCCCCCCGGAGGATAGAGGGATGAGAACACTGCCCCCCGGAGGAGAGAGGGATCAGAACACTGCCCCCCGGAGGAGAGAGGGATCAGAACACTGCCCCCCAGAGAAGAGAGGGATCAGAACACTGCCCCCCGGAGGAGAGAGGGATCAGAACACTGCCCCCCGGAGGAGAGAGGGATCAGAACACTGCCCCCCGGAGGAGAGAGGGATCAGAACACTGCCCCCCAGAGGATAGAGGGATCAGAACACTGCCCCCCGGAGGATAGAGGGATCAGAACACTGCCCCCCGGAGGATAGAGGGATCAGAACACTGCCCCCTGGAGGAGAGAGGGATCAGATCACTGCCCCCCGGAGGATAGAGGGATCAGAACACTGCCCCCCGGAGGATAGAGGGATCAGAACACTGCCCCCCGGAGGAGAGAGGGATCAGAACACTGCCCCCCGGAGGATAGAGGGATCAGAACACTGCCCCCCGGAGGAGAGAGGGATCAGAACACTGCCCCCCGGAGGATAGAGGGATCAGAACACTGCCCCCCGGAGGATAGAGGGATCAGAACACTGCCCCCCGGAGGAGAGAGGGATCAGAACACTGCCCCCCGGAGGAGAGTGGGATCAGAACACTGCCCCCCCGGGGGAGAGAGGGATCAGAACACTGCCCCCCGGAGGATAGAGGGATCAGAACACTGCCCCCCGGAGGAGAGAGTGATCAGAACACTGCCCCCCCCCGGTGGAGAGAGGGATCAGATCACTGCCCCCCGGAGGAGAGAGGGATCAGAACACTGCCCCCCGGAGGATAGAGGGATCAGAACACTGCCCCCGGAGGATAGAGGGATCAGAACACTGCCCCCCCGGAGGAAAGAGGGACCAGAACACTGCCCCCCGGAGGAGAGAGGGATCAGAACACTGCCCCCCCCCCGGAGGATAGAGGGATCAGAACACTGCCCCCCGGAGGATAGAGGGATCAGAACACTGCCCCCCCGGAGGATAGAGGGATCAGAACACTGCCCCCCCGGAGGAGAGAGGGATCAGAACACTGCCCCCCGGAGGATAGAGGGATCAGAACACTGCCCCCCGGAGGAGAGAGGGATCAGAACACTGCCCCCCGGAGAAGACAGGGATCAGAACACTGCCCCCCAGAGAAGAGAGGGATCAGAACACTGCCCCCCGGAGGAGAGAGGGATCAGAACACTGCCCCCCAGAGGATAGAGGGATCAGAACACTGCCCCCAGGGGATAGAGGGATCAGAACACTGCCCCCCGGAGGATAGAGGGATCAGCACACTGCCCCCCGGAGGATAGAGGGATCAGAACACTGCCCCCCGGAGGAGAGAGGGATCAGAACACTGCCCCCCGGAGGATAGAGGGATCAGAACACTGCCCCCCGGAGGAGAGAGGGATCAGAACACTGCCCCCCGGAGGAGACAGGGATCAGAACACTGCCCCCCGGAGGATAGAGGGATCAGAACACTGCCCCCCGGAGGAGAGAGGGATCAGAACACTGCCCCCCGGAGGATAGAGGGATCAGAACACTGCCCCCCGGAGGAGAGAGGGATCAGAACACTGCCCCCCGGAGGAGAGAGGGATCAGAACACTGCCCCCCGGAGGAGAGAGGGATCAGAACACTGCCCCCCGGAGGATAGAGGGATCAGAACACTGCCCCCCGGAGGAGAGAGGGATCAGAACACTGCCCCCCGGAGGATAGAGGGATCAGAACACTGCCCCCCGGAGGAGAGAGGGATCAGAACACTGCCCCCCCCGGAGGATAGAGGGATCAGAACACTGCCCCCCCCGGAGGATAGAGGGATCAGAACACTGCCCCCCCGGAGGATAGAGGGATCAGAACACTGCCCCCCGGAGGATAGAGGGATCAGAACACTGCCCCCCGGAGGAGACAGCGATCAGAACACTGCCCCCCGGAGGATAGAGGGATCAGAACACTGCCCCCCGGAGGAGAGAGGGATCAGAACACTGCCCCCCGGAGGAGAGAGGGATCAGAACACTGCCCCCCGGAGGATAGAGGGATCAGAACACTGCCCCCCGGAGGATAGAGGGATCAGAACACTGCCCCCCGGAGGATAGAGGGATCAGAACACTGCCCCCCGGAGGATAGAGGGATCAGAACACTGCCCCCCGGAGGATAGAGGGATCAGAACACTGCCCCCTGGAGGAGAGAGGGATCAGATCACTGCCCCCCGGAGGATAGAGGGATCAGAACACTGCCCCCCGGAGGAGAGAGGGATCAGAACACTGCCCCCCCGGGGGAGAGAGGGATCAGAACACTGCCCCCCGGAGGAGAGAGGGATCAGAACACTGCCCCCCGGAGGATAGAGGGATCAGAACACTGCCCCCCGGAGGATAGAGGGATCAGAACACTGCCCCCCCCCGGTGGAGAGAGGGATCAGATCACTGCCCCCCGGAGGAGAGAGGGATCAGAACACTGCCCCCTGGAGGAGAGAGGGATCAGAACACTGCCCCCCCGGGGGAGAGAGGGATCAGAACACTGCCCCCCCGGAGGAAAGAGGGATCAGAACACTGCCCCCCGGAGGAGAGAGGGATCAGAACACTGCCCCCCCCCGGAGGATAGAGGGATCAGAACACTGCCCCCCGGAGGATAGAGGGATTCAGAACACTGCCCCCCCGGAGGATAGAGGGATCAGAACACTGCCCCCCCGGAGGAGAGAGGGATCAGAACACTGCCCCCCCCCGGAGGATAGAGGGATCAGAACACTGCCCCCCGGAGGAGAGAGGGATCAGAACACTGCCCCCCCCCGGAGGATAGAGGGATCAGAACACTGCCCCCCGGAGGAAAGAGGGATCAGAACACTGCCCCCCGGAGGATAGAGGGATCATAACACTGGCCACCCCCGGAGGATAGAGGGATCAGAACACTGCCCCCCCGGAGGAAAGAGGGATCAGAACACTGCCCCCCGGAGGATAGAGGGATCATAACACTGGCCACCCCCGGAGGATAGAGGGATCAGAACACTGCCCCCCAGAAGATAGAGGGATCAGAACACTGCCCCCCGGAGGATAGAGAGATCAGAACACTGCCCCCCGGAGGAGACAGGGATCAGAACACTGCCCCCCGGAGGAGAGAGAGATCAGAACACTGCCCCCCGGAGGATAGAGGGATCAGAACACTGCCCCCTGAATATAGAGGGATCAGAACACTGCCCCCCGGAGGATAGAGAGATCAGAACACTGCCCCCCGGAGAAGACAGGGATCAGAACACTGCCCCCCCCCCGGAGGAGAGAGAGATCAGAACACTGCCCCCCGGAATGAGAGAGGGATCAGAACACTGCCCCCCGGAGGAGAGAGGGATCAAAACACTGCCCCCCGGAGGAGAGAGGGATCAGAACACTGCCCCCCGGAGGAGAGAGGGATCAGAACACTGCCCCCCGGAGGAGAGAGGGATCAGAACACTGCCCCCCGGAATGAGAGAGGGATCAGAACACTGCCCCCCGGAATGAGAGAGGGATCAGAACACTGCCCCCCGGAGGATAGAGGGATCAGAACACTGCCCCCCGGAGGAGAGAGGGATCAGAACACTGCCCCCCGGAGGATAGAGGGATCAGAACACTGCCCCGGAGGATAGAGGGATCAGAACACTTCCCCCCCCGGAATGAGAGAGGGATCAGAACACTGCCCCCCGGAATGAGAGAGGGATCAGAACACTGCCCCCTGGAGGAGAGAGGGATCAGAACACTGCCCCCCGGAGGATAGAGGGATCAGAACACTGCCCCCCGGAATGAGAGAGGGATCAGAACACTGCCCCCCGGAATGAGAGAGGGATCAGAACACTGCCCCCTGGAGGAGAGAGGGATCAGAACACTGCCCCCCGGAGGATAGAGGGATCAGAACACTGCCCCCCGGAGGATAGAGGGATCAGAACACTGCCCCCTGAATATAGAGGGATCAGAACACTGCCCCCCGGAGGATAGAGGGATCAGAACACTGCCCCCCGGAGGATAGAGGGATCAGAACACTGCCCCCCGGAGGAGAGAGGGATCAGAACACTGCCCCCCCCGGAGGATAGAGGGATCAGAACACTGCCCCCCGGAGGCCGGAGGATAGAGGGATAAGAACACTGCCCCCCGGAGGATAGAGGGATCAGAACACTGCCCCCCGGAGGATAGAGGGATCAGAACACTGCCCCCCGGAGGATAGAGGGATCAGAACACTGCCCCCTGGAGGATAGAGGGATAAGAACACTGCCCCCCGGAGGATAGAGGGATCAGAACACTGCCCCCCGGAGGATAGAGGGATCAGAACACTGCCCCCCGGAGGATAGAGGGATCAGAACACTGCCCCCTGGAGGATAGAGGGATAAGAACACTGCCCCCCGGAGGTCAGAACGTTTGGTAGCTGGAATTTTTACTTTAAAAAAATCTCTACCCACTCTGCGTCCGGCTCTTTATATAGTATATACTCTTCAGTGCTCCTCCCAGCCACTATGTCACCAACCTGCTCTGTAGTGATGTATAGACTGAAGGATGGAACCACAGAGCATGAGAAGATCCAACAACCCCCGAGTGGGCAGATGGAAAGTTTCTCCCAGAGACCTTGAAGCTGAAGCTCTATCTGCTTATTTTTCCCTTTCACAAGCTGACAAGGAGCATGCTGATAGGAGGAGAGCAGAGTGACAGAGAGATGAGCTCATCAGTGTGCTGCTTCTTTCACTGTCCAATCACAGGCTGGGGGCGGGTCTGAGATGACCTATATCATTTGTGAGGTCAGGTACTAACGTTGGATGAGAACTGGCTCACCATTGGTGTTCCAATTCATTCCAAAGGTGGTGGTGACCCCATGTCTTTATGAATCTGGTCCAAACCGGTAACCCCATGTCTTTATGGATCTGGTCCAAACCGGTCACCCAATGTCTTTATGGATCTGGTCCAAACCGGTCACCCCATGTCTTTATGGATCTGGTCCAAACCGGTCACCCCATGTCTTTATGGATCTGGTCCAAACTGGTCACCCCATGTCTTTATGGATCTGGTCCAAACCGGTCACCCCATGTCTTTATGGATCTGGTCCAAACCGGTCACCCCTTGTCTTTATGGATCCGGTCCAAACCGGTCACCCCATGTCTTTATGGATCCGGTCCAAACCGGTCACCCCATGTCTTTATGGATCTGGTCCAAACCGGTCACCCCATGTCTTTATGGATCTGGTCCAAACCGGTCCCCCTGAGTTTTTATGGATCTGGTCCAAACCGGTCACCCCATGTCTTAATGGATCTGGTCCAAACCGGTCACCCCATGTCTTTATGGATCTGGTCCAAACCGGTCCCCCTATGTCTTTATGGATCTGGTCAAAACCAGTCACCCCATGTCTTTATGGATCTAGTCCAAACCGGTCATCCCATGTCTTTATGGATCTGGTCCAAACCGGTCAACCCATGTCTTTATGGATCTGGTCCAAACCGTTGACACCATGTCTTTATGGCTCTGGTCCAAACCGGTCACCCCATGTCTTTATGGATCTGGTTCAGACCGGTCACTCCATGT
This sequence comes from Lithobates clamitans, assembly GCA_037952925.1. NCBI lineage: Eukaryota > Metazoa > Chordata > Amphibia > Anura > Ranidae > Lithobates > Lithobates clamitans. The sequence continues at coordinate 99,042 of JBBGZY010003241.1, forward strand.
CTTTATGGATCTGGTCCAAACTGGTCACCCCATGTCTTTATTGATCTGGTCCAAACCGGTCACCGCATGTCTTTATTGATCTGGTCCAAACCGGTCACCCCATGTCTTTATGGATCTGGTCCAAACTGGTCACCCCATGTCTTTATTGATCTGGTCCAAACCGGTGACACCATGTCTTTATGTATCTGGTTCAGACCGGTCACCCCATGTCTTTATGGATCTGATCCAAACCGGTCACCCCATGTCTTTATGGATCTGGTCCAAACCGGTCATCCCATGTCTTTATGGATCTGGTCCAAACCGGTCAACCCATGTCTTTATGGATCTGGTCCAAACCGGTCACCCCATGTCTTTATGGATCTGGTCCAAACCGGTGACACCATGTCTTTATGGCTCTGGTCCAAACCGGTCACCCCATGTCTTTATGGATCTGGTTCAGACCGGTCACTCCATGTCTTTATGGATCTGTAAAAACCGGTCACCCCATGTCTTTATTGATCTGGTCCAAACCGGTCACCGCATGTCTTTATGGATCTGGTCCAAACCGGTCACCCCATGTCTTTATGGATCTGGTCCAAACCGGTCACCCCATGTCTTTATGGATCTGATCCAAACCGGTCACCCCATGTCTTTATGGATCTGGTCCAAACCGGTCATCCCATGTCTTTATGGATCTGGTCCAAACCGGTCAACCCATGTCTTTATGGATCTGGTCCAAACCGGTCACCCCATGTCTTTATTGATCTGGTCCAAACCGGTGACACCATGTCTTTATGGCTCTGGTCCAAACCGGTCACCCCATGTCTTTATGGATCTGGTTCAGACCGGTCACTCCATGTCTTTATGGATCTGGTCCAAACCGGTCACACAATGTCTTTATTGAATATTCCCTTTGCTGGAGACGCCTGAACCCCAATCATTTGGGGGGGTTCACCGACTTTTGCCCATACAATGTATATGGAGGGGTTGGATACCCCGCATTCGGATTGACCGTTTACAGGGTGTTGGGGTGAATTGCAGTCATGGGATGAAAGTAGGGGTGTGCATCGTCACTGGTCTCATGATTAAATTCCGCAATGCATCACGATTACTGTGCAAGTACACTTGGGTAAAAACTTTTGTTCCAAAAATTCAAGCAGTTAGAAAAATTAAATTTTTCTCCAGAGGCAGAGAGATTAGTGACAGAGGGATGGTGGGATCAGAGGCAGAGGGATCAGGCAGAGGGATGGCTGGTATCAGAGGCAGAGGGATCAGACAGAGGGATGGCTGGGATCAGAGGCAGAGGGATCAGACAGACGGATGGTGGGATCAGAGGCAGAGGGATCAGACAGAGGGATGGCTGGGATCAGAGGCAGAGGGATCAGACAGACGGATGGTGGGATCAGAGGTAGAGGGATCAGGCAGAGGGATGGTGGGATCAGAGGCAGAGGAATCAGGCAGACGGATGGTGGGATCAGAGGTAGAGGGATCAGGCAGAGGGATGGTGGGATCAGAGGCAGAGGGATCAGGCAGACAGATGGTGGGATCAGAGGTAGAGGGATCAGGCAGAGGGATGGCTGGGATCAGAGGCAGAGGGATCAGACAGACGGATGGTGGGATCAGAGGCAGAGGGATCAGGCAGAGGGATGGCTGGGATCAGAGGCAGAGGGATCAGGCAGAGGGATGGCTGGGATCAGAGGCAGAGGGATCAGGCAGACAGATGGTGGGATCAGAGGCAGAGGGATCAGACAGACAGATGGTGGAATCAGGCAGAGGGATCAGACAGACGGAGGGTGGGATCAGAGGCAGAGGGATCAGACAGACGGATGGTGGGATCAGAGGCAGAGGGATCAGACAGACGGATGGTGGGATCAGAGGTAGAGGAATCAGACAGACGGATGGTGGGATCAGAGGCAGAGGGATCAGACAGACGGATGGTGGGATCAGAGGCAGAGGGATCAGAGAGACGGATGGTGGGATCAGAGGCAGAGGGATCAGAGAGACGGATGGTGGGATCAGAGGTAGAGGGATCAGACAGACGGATGGTGGGATCAGAGGTAGAGGGATCAGGCAGAGGGATGGCTGGGATCAGAGGCAGAGGGATCAGAAAGACGGATAGTGGGATCAGAGGCAGAGGGATCAGACAGACAGAGGGTGGGATCAGAGGCAGAGGGATCAGACAGACGGATGGTGGGATGAGAGGCAGAGGCATCAGACAGACGGATGGTGGGATCAGAGGTAGAGGAATCAGACAGACGGATGGTGGGATCAGAGGCAGAGGGATCAGACAGACGGATGGTGGGATCAGAGGCAGAGGGATCAGAGAGACGGATGGTGGGATCAGAGGCAGAGGGATCAGAGAGACGGATGGTGGGATCAGAGGTAGAGGGATCAGACAGAAGGATGGTGGGATCAGAGGTAGAGGGATCAGGCAGAGGGATGGCTGGGATCAGAGGCAGAGGGATCAGACAGACGGATAGTGGGATCAGAGGCAGAGGGATCAGACAGACAGAGGGTGGGATCAGAGGCAGAGGGATCAGACAGACGGATGGTGGGATGAGAGGCAGAGGCATCAGACAGACGGATGGTGGGATCAGAGGCAGAGGGATCCGACAGACGGATGGTGGGATGAGAGGCAGAGGGATCCGACAGACGGATGGTGGGATCAGAGGCAGAGGGATCCGACAGACGGATGGTGGGATCAGAGGCAGAGGGATCCGACAGACGGATGGTGGGATGAGAGGCAGAGGGATCAGACAGATGGATGGTGGGATCAGAGGCAGAGGGATCAGACAGACGGATGGTGGGATCAGAGGCAGAGGGATCAGACAGACGGATGGTGGGATCAGAGGTAGAGGGATCAGGAAGAGGGATGGCTGGGATCAGAGGCAGAGGGATCAGACAGACGGATGGTGGGATCAGAGGTAGAGGGATCAGGAAGAGGGATGGCTGGGATCAGAGGCAGAGGGATCAAGAAGATGGATGGTGGGATCAGGCAGAGGGATGGTTGGATCAGAGGCAGAGGGATCAGACAGACGGATGGTGGGATCAGAGGCAGAGGGATCAAGAAGATGGATGGTGGGATCAGGCAGAGGGATGGTTGGATCAGAGGCAGAGGGATCAGACAGATGGATGGTGGGATCAGAGGTAGAGGGATCAGGAAGAGGGATGGCTGGGATCAGAGGCAGAGGGATCAGACAGACGGATGGTGGGATCAGAGGCAGAGGGATCAGGCAGATGGATGGTGGGATCAGAGGCAGAGGGATCAGACAGACGGATGGTGGGATCAGAGGCAGAGGGATCAGACAGATGGAGGGTGGGATCAGAGGCAAAGGGATCAGACAGACGGATGGTGAGATCAGAGGCAGAGGGATCAGACAGACGGATGGTGGGATCAGAGGCAGAGGGATCAGACAGAGGGATGGCTGGTATCAGAGGCAGAGGGATCAAGCAGAGGAATGGCTGGGATCAGAGGCAGAGGGATCAGACAGACGGATGGTGGGATCAGAGGTAGAGGGATCAGGCAGAGGGATGGTGGGATCAGAGGCAGAGGGATCAGGCAGACAGATGGTGGGATCAGAGGTAGAGGGATCAGGCAGAGGGATGGTGGGATCAGGCAGAGGGATCAGACAGACGGAGGGTGGGATCAGAGGCAGAGGGATCAGACAGACGGATGGTGGGATCAGAGGCAGAGGGATCAGACAGACACATGGTGGGATCAGAGGCAGAGGGATCAGACAGACGGATGGTGGGATCAGAGGCAGAGGGATCAGACAGACGGATGGTGGGATCAGAGTCAGAGGGATCGGACAGACACATGGTGGGATCAGAGGCAGAGGGATCAGACAGACAGATGGTGGGATCAGAGGCAGAGGGATCAGGCAGACGGATGGTGGGATCAGAGGCAGAGGGATCAAGAAGATGGATGGTGGGATCAGGCAGAGGGATCAGACAGATGGATGGTGTGATCAGAGGGATCAGACAGACAGAGGGTGGGATCAGAGGCAGAGGGATCAGACAGACGGATGGTGGGATCAGGCAGAGGGATCAGACAGACGGATGGTGGGATCAGAGGCAGAGGGATCAAGAAGATGGATGGTGGGATCAGGCAGAGGGATCAGACAGACGGATGGTGTGATCAGAGGCAGAGGGATCAGACAGAGGGTGGGATCAGAGGCAGAGGGATCAGACAGACGGATGGTGGGATCAGAGGCAGAGGGATCAGACAGACGGATGGTGGGATCAGAGGCAGAGGGATCAAGAAGATGGATGGTGGGATCAGGCAGAGGGATGGTTGGATCAGAGGCAGAGGGATCAAACAGATGGATGGTGGGATCAGAGGCAGAGGGATCAGACAGATGGATGGTGGGATGAGAGGCAGAGGGATCAGACAGACGGATGGTAATATCAGAGGCAGAGGGATCAGACAGACGGATGGTGGGATCAGGGGCAGAGGGATCAGACAGACGGATGGTGGGATCAGAGGCAGAGGGATCAGACAGACGGATGGTGGGATCAGAGGCAGAGGGATCAGACAGACGGATGGTGGGATGAGAAGCAGAGGAATCAGACAGATGGATGGTGGGATCAGAGGCAGAGGGATCAGACAGACGGATGGTGGGATCAGAGGCAGAGGTATCAGACAGACGGATGGTGGGATCAGAGGTAAAGGGATCAGGCAGAGGGATGGTGGGATCAGAGGCAGAGGGATCAGGCAGAGGGATGGTGGGATCAGGCAGAGGGATCAGACAGACGGAGGGTGGGATCAGAGGCAGAGGGATCAGACAGACGGATGGTGGGATCAGAGGCAGAGGGATCAGACAGACGGATAGTGGGATCAGAGGTAGAGGGATCAGACAGACGGATGGTGCGATCAGAGGCAGAGGGATCAGACAGACGGATGGAAGGATCAGAGGCAGAGGGATCAGACAGACGGATGGTGCGATCAGAGTCAGAGGGATCAGACAGACACATGGTGGGATCAGAGGCAGAGGTATCAGACAGACGGATGGTGGGATCAGAGGCAGAGGGATCAGACAGACGGATGGTGGGATCAGAGGCAGAGGGATCAGACAGACGGAGGGTGGGATCAGAGGCAGAGGGATCAGACAGACGGATGGTGGGATCAGAGGCAGAGGGATCAGGCAGAGGGATGGCTGGGATCAGAGGCAGAGGTATCAGACAGACGGATGGTGGGATCAGAGGTAGAGGGATCAGGCAGAGGGATGGTGGGATCAGAGGCAGAGGGATCAGGCAGAGGGATGGTGGGATCAGGCAGAGGGATCAGACAGACGGAGGGTGGGATCAGAGGCAGAGGGATCAGACAGACGGATGGTGGGATCAGAGGCAGAGGGATCAGACAGACAGATGGTGGGATCAGAGGCAGAGGGATCAGACAGACGGATGGTGGGATCAGAGGCAGAGGGATCAGACAGACGGATGGTGGGATCAGAGGCAGAGGGATCAGACAGATGGAGGGTGGGATCAGAGGCAGAGGGATCAGACAGACGGATGGTGGGATCAGAGGCAGAGGGATCAGACAGACGGGTGGTGGGATCAGAGGCAGAGGGATCAGACAGACGGGTGGTGGGATCAGAGGCAGAGGGATCAGACAGACGGATGGTGGGATCAGAGGCAGAGGGATCAGACAGACAGAGGGTGGGATCAGAGGCAGAGGGATCAGACAGACGGAGGGTGGGATCAGAGGCAGAAGGATCAGACAGACGGATGGTGGGATCAGAGGCAGAGGGATCAATAAGATGGATGGTGGGATCAGGCAGAGGGATCAGACAGATGGATGGTGTGATCAGAGGGATCAGACAGACAGAGGGTGGGATCAGAGGCAGAGGGATCAGACAGACGGATGGTGGGATCAGAGGCAGAGGGATCAGACAGACGGAGGGTGGGATCAGAGGCAGAGGGATCAGACAGACAGGCGGTGGGATCAGAGGCAGAGGGATCAGACAGATGGAGGGTGGGATCAATGTCAGTCGATTGCCCCTCATCTATGCTGCTCGGTGTATTTTCCCCCTTCCGTTGCCTCCAGTGATTCCTCTCCTGATGTCGGGTCTCCTCTAGCTCCTCCCCCTTGCACTGTACTGGCTGTCAGCTCATCAGCTGACTTTCTTCTTCAGTGAAGGGGAGGGGCTTTATCCACCATGTAGGCTCCGCCTCTGTGTTTCTCCCTGAGAGGCGGAGCACGGAGCGGAGCGACAGATGACATCATCAACAATCGATTTGGCCGACTCTCAGCATCGGGAATGTCTGAATCGCGATGCATCGATGCTGCAATATTATTCCACACCCCTCGAGGAAAGTGTCGGAGGTGATCAGTTTCCTTCTGCTGGGAGGCTCATTATTGGCTGTATGTGAGATAAGGACTTTAGATTGTCAGCTCCTTGGGGCAGGGACCTCTAATAATAAATAATTGGAAGTGACTGCGGCTGTGCCCTCTGTGACCACCAGGCGGGATCTATAAATAAATATATGATATCTGTACTCCCTCCCCCTCAAGGAATGGACTCCGCCTCCAGGGTTGGACTCCGCCTCCAGGGTTGGACTCCGCCTCCAGGGTTGGACTCCGCCTTCAGGGTTGGAGTCCGCCCCCAGGGTTGGACTCCGCCTCCAGGGTTGGACTCCGCCTCCAGGGTTGGACTCCGCCCCCAGGGTTGGACTCCGCCTCCAGGGTTGGACTCCGCCTCCAGGGTTGGACTCCGCCTTCAGGGTTGGAGTCCGCCCCCAGGGTTGGACTCCGCCTCCAGGGTTGGACTCCGCCTCCAGGGTTGGACTCCGCCTTCAGGGTTGGAGTCCGCCCCCAGGGTTGGACTCCGCCTCCAGGGTTGGACTCCGCCTCCAGGGTTGGACTCCGCCTCCAGGGCTGGACTCCGCCTCCAGGCTTTACATCCCGCCATTCACAATCTACAATTTCCACATGAAGTCTGAGAATAAACAGAGGCCTCTCCGCTGTCACCCTGCGCATGCGCTCTGCACCCAGGAATGTCAGAGACTGAAAATCATCACATCGAACGTAACCGAGGGGTAACCTCCAACAACCCGGACATGTCACCATCCACAACCCGGACATGTCACCATCCACAACCCGGACATGTCACCACCCACAACCCGGACATGTCACCATCCACAACCCGGACATGTCACCATCCACAACCCGGACATGTCACCATCTACAACCCGGACATGTCACCACCCACCACCCGGACATGTCACCATCCACAACCCGGACATGTCACCATCCACAACCCGGACATGTCACCATCCACAACCCGGACATGTCACCACCCACAACCCGAACATGTCACCACCCACAACCCGGACATGTCACCATCCACAACCCGGACATGTCACCACCCACAACCCGAACATGTCACCATCCACAACCCGGACATGTCACCACCCACCACCCGGACATGTCACCACCCACCACCCGAACATGTCACCACCCACAACCCGGACATGTCACCATCCACAACCCGGACATGTCACCATCCACAACCCGGACATGTCATCACCCACCACCCGGACATGTCACCACCCACAACCCGAACATGTCACCATCCACAACCCGGACATGTCACCACCCACCACCCGGACATGTCACCACCCACAACCCGGACATGTCACCACCCACAACCTGGACATGTCACCACCCACAACTCGGACATGTCACCACCCACAACCCGGACATGTCACCACCCACAACCTGGACATGTCACCATCCACAACCCGGACATGTCACCACCCACAACCTGGACATGTCACCATCCACAACCCGGACATGTCACCACCCACAACCCGGACATGTCACCACCCACCACCCGGACATGTCACCACCCACAACCCGGACATGTCACCACCCACAACCTGGACATGTCACCATCCACAACCCAGACATGTCACCACCCACAACCCGGACATGTCACCACCCACAACCTGGACATGTCACCATCCACAACCCGGACATGTCACCACCCACAACCCGAACATGTCACCATCCACAACCCGGACATGTCATCACCCACAACCCGGACATGTCACCATCCACAACCCGGACATGTCACCACCCACTACCCGGACATGTCACCACCCACAACCCGGACATGTCACCATCCACAACCCGGACATGTCACCACCCACCACCCGGACATGTCACCACCCACAACCCGGACATGTCACCATCCACAACCCGGACATGTCACCATCCACAACCCGGACATGTCACCACCCACTACCCGGACATGTCACCACCCACAACCCGGACATGTCACCATCCACAACCCGGACATGTCACCACCCACCACCCGGACATGTCACCACCCACAACCCGGACATGTCACCACCCACAACCTGGACATGTCACCACCCACAACCCGGACATGTCACCACCCACAACCCGAACATGTCACCATCCACAACCCGGACATGTCACCACCCACAACCCGAACATGTCACCATCCACAACCCGGACATGTCATCACCACAACCCGGACATGTTACCATCCACAACCCGGACATGTCACCATCCACAACCCGGACATGTCACCATCCACAACCTGGACATGTCATCACCCACAACCCGGACATGTCACCACCCACAACCCGGACATGTCACCATCCACAACCTGGACATGTCACCATCCACAACCCGGACATGTCACCACCCACAACCCGGACATGTCACCATCCACAACCTGGACATGTCACCACCCACAACCCAGACATGTCACCATCCACAACCTGGACATGTCACCATCCACAACCTGGACATGTCATCACCCACAACCCGGACATGTCACCATCCACAACCCGGACATGTCACCACCCACAACCCAGACATGTCACCATTCACAACCCGGACATGTCACCATCCACAACCTGGACATGTCACCACCCACAACCCGGACATGTCACCACCCACAACCCGGACATGTCACCACCCACCACCCGGACATGTCACCATCCACAACCTGGACATGTCACCACCCACAACCCGGACATGTCACCACCCACAACCAGGACATGTCACCATCCACAACCCGGACATGTCACCACCCACAACCCGGCCATGTCACCATCCACAACCTGGACATGTCACCACCCACAACCCAGACATGTCACCATCCACAACCCGGACATGTCACCATCCACAACCTGGACATGTCACCACCCACAACCCGGACATGTCACCACCCACAACCCGGACATGTCACCACCCACAACCCGAACATGTCACCATCCACAACAAGGACATTCCATTTCCTAATAATAATAAACATATAATGTATGCGGCCGGAGGAGGGGCCAATGTGCTGAGCCTGGGATGATCTATGAGGCCCCGCATTCACCCCAATGGAAGGGGCCCCAACAACCTCCACCCTCTTACTGCGGGCCCCACAATCACCCCAATGGAAGGGGCCCCAACACCCTTCACCCTCCCACTGCGGGCCCCACAATCACCCCAATGGAAGGGGCCCCAACACCCTCCCACTACGGGCCCCACAATCACCGCAATGGAAGGGGCCCCAACACCCTCCACCCTCCCACTGCGGGCCCCACAATCACCGCAATGGAAGGGGCCCCAACACCCTGCACTCTCCCACTGCGGGCCCCACAATCATCCCAATGAAAGGGGCCCCAACCCACTGCGGGCCCCACAATCACCAAAATGGAAGGGGCACAAATATCCTGCATCCTCTCACTGCGGGCCCCACAATCACCCCAACGGAAGGGGCCCCAACACCCTCCACCCTCCTACTGCAGACCCTGCAATCACCCCAATGGAAGGGGCCCCAACACCCTGCACCTTCCCACTACGGGCCCCGCAATCACCCCAACGGAAGGGGCCCCAACACCCTCCACCCTCCTACTGCAGACCCTGCAATCACCCCAAAGGAAGGGGCCCCAATACCCTGCACCTTCCCACTACGGGCCCCACAATCACCTCAACAGAAGGGGCCCCAACACCCTGCACCCTCCCACTACGGGCCCCACAATCACCCCAACGGAAGGGGCCCCAACACCCTGTACCCTCCCACTGCGGGCCCCCACAATCACCCCAATGGAAGGGGCCCCAACCCGCTGCGGGCCCCACAATCACCCCAATGGAAGGGGCCCAGACACCCTGCACCCTCCCAATGCGGGCCCCACAATCACCACAATAGTAGGGGCCCCAACTTGCTGCGGGCCCCACAATCACCCCAACGGAAGGAGCCCCAACACCCTGCACCCCCCAATGAGGGTCCCACAATCACCCCAATGGAAGGGGCTCCAACACCCTCCACCCTCCCACTGCGGGCTCCACAATAATCCCAATAGAAGGGGCCCCAACACCCTCCCACTACGGGCCCCACAATCACTCCAATGGAAGGGGCCCCAACACCCTCCCACTGCGGGCCCCACAATCACCCCAATGGAAGGGGCCCCAACACCCTCCCACTGCGGGCCTCGCAATCACCCCAATGGAAGGGGCCCCCAACACCCTCCCACTACGGGCCCCACAATCACTCCAATGAAAGGGGCCCCAACACCCTCCCACTACGGGCCCCACAATCACTCCAATGGAAGGGGCCCCAACACCCTGCACTCTCCCACTGCGGGCCCCACAATCATCCCAATGGAAGGGGCCCCAACCCACTGCGGGCCCCACAATCACTAAAATGGAAGGGGCCCAAATACCCTGCATCCTCCCACTGCAGGCCCCACAATCACCCCAACGGAAGGGGCCCCAACACCCTCCACCCTCCCACTGCAGACCCCACAATCACCCCAACGGAAGGGGCCCCAACACCCTGTACCCTCCCAATGCGGGCCCCACAATCATCCCAATAGAAGGGGCCCCTCCCACTGCGGGCCCCACAATCACCCCCATGGAAGGGGCCCCAACACCCTCCCACCGCGGGCCCCGCAATCACCCCAATGGAAGGGGCCCCAACACCCTCCCACTACGGGCCCCACAATCACTCCAATGGAAGGGGCCCCAACACCCTCCCACTGCGGGCCCCACAATCACCCCAATGAAAGGGGCCCCAACACCCTCCCACTGCGGGCCCCACAATTACAGCAATGGAAGGGACCCCAACACGCTGCATCCTCCTACTGTGGGCCCCACAATTACACCAATGGAAGGGACCCCAACACGCTGCACCCTCCCACTGCGGGCCCCACAATCACCCCAAATGCAAGAGGCCCCAACCTGCTGTGGGCCCCGCAATCACCCCAATGGAAGGGGCCCCAACACCCTGCACCCTCCCACTGTGGAACCCACAATCACCCCAATGGAAGGGGCCCCAACACCCTGCACCCTCCCACTGCGAGCCCCACAATCACCCCAATGGAAGGGGCCCCAACACCCTGCACCCACCCACTACGGGCCCCGCAAAGACCCCAACAGAAGGGGCCCCAACACAATGCACCCTCCCACTGTGGGCCCCGCAATCACCCCAGCGGAAGGGGCCCCAACACCCTGCACCCACCCACTATGGGCCCCGCAATGACCCCAAAAGAAGGGGCCCCAACACCCTGCACCCTCCCTTCACCCCTCTTATAACCCCCCCCTCTACAGAACCCAGATCAGCCCACACCCCTATTGTGTTTTGGGGTCTGTAAGCTGTCTGAAGGACGTCACCCGATAAAGTTTATCATTTCACAGAAATCCCTCATCAGTGATTGGCTGGAGGAAGAGGATGATCTGTACATGAAGATGGCAACCCCCCCCCCACACACCTCCCCCCATACCTCCCCTCACACCTTCCCCCACACCTCCCCCCACACCTCCCCCCATACCTCCCCCATACCTCCCCCACACCTCCCCCCATACCTCCCCCACACCTCCCCCCATACCTCCCCCCACACCTCCCCCACACCTCCCCCCACACCTCCCCCACACCTCCCCCCATACCTCCCCCACACCTTCCCCCACACCTCCCCCCATACCTCCCCCACACCTTCCCCCACACCTCCCCCCATACCTCCCCCCATACCTCCCCCCATACCTCCCCCCACACCTCCCCCCACACCTCCCAACGTTTTGAGATGGGAATGAGGGACACCTATAAGCAAAAGTATGTAGGCATAG
>JBBGZY010003242.1:0-162627 GCA_037952925.1 Lithobates clamitans
GAGGTATGAGGTACAGTTATCCCCTCCCCCCAGGTGAGGTATGAGGTACAGTTATCCCCTCCCCCCAGGTGAGGTATGAGGTACAGTTATCTCCTCCCCCAGGTGAGGTATGAGGTACAGTTATCTCCTCCCCCAGGTGAGGTATGAGGTACAGTTATCTCCTCCCCCCCAGGTGAGGTATGAGGTACAGTATGAGGTACAGTTATCTCCTCCCCCCCAGGTGAGGTATGAGGTACAGTTATCTCCTCCCAGTAGGTACAGTTATCTCCTCAGGTATGAGGTCAGTTATCCCCTCCCCCCAGGTGAGGTATGAGGTACAGTTATCTCCTCCCCCCCAGGTGAGGTATGAGGTACAGTTATTTCCTCCCCCCAGGTGAGGTATGAGGTACAGTTATCTCCTCCCCCCAGGTGAGGTATGAGGTACAGTTATCTCCTCCCCCCCCAGGTGAGGTATGAGGTACAGTTATCTCCTCCCCCCAGGTGAGGTATGAGGTACAGTTATCTCCTCCCCCCCCAGGTGAGGTATGAGGTACAGTTATCCCCTCCCCCCAGGTGAGGTATGAGGTACAGTTATCTCCTCCCCCCAGGTGAGGTATGAGGTACAGTTATCCCTCCCCCCAGGTGAGGTATGAGGTACAGTTATCTCCTCCCCCAGGTGAGGTATGAGGTACAGTTATCTCCTCCCCCCAGGTGAGGTATGAGGTACAGTTATCTCCTCCCCCCCAGGTGAGGTATGAGGTACAGTTATCTCCTCCCCCCAGGTGAGGTATGAGGTACAGTTATCCCCCTCCCCCCAGGTGAGGTATGAGGTACAGTTATCCCCCTCCCCCCAGGTGAGGTATGAGGTACAGTTATCTCCTCCCCCCAGGTGAGGTATGAGGTACAGTTATCTCCTCCCCCCAGGTGAGGTATGAGGTACAGTTATCTCCTCCCCCCAGGTGAGGTATGAGGTACAGTTATCTCCTCCCCCCAGGTGAGGTATGAGGTACAGTTATCTCCTCCCCCCAGGTGAGGTATGAGGTACAGTTATCTCCTCCCCCCCAGGTGAGGTATGAGGTACAGTTATCCCCTCCCCCCAGGTGAGGTATGAGGTACAGTTATCTCCTCCCCCCAGGTGAGGTATGAGGTACAGTTATCTCCTCCCCCCAGGTGAGGTATGAGGTACAGTTATCTCCTCCCCCCAGGTGAGGTATGAGGTACAGTTATCCTCCCCCCAGGTGAGGTATGAGGTACAGTTATCTCCTCCCCCCAGGTGAGGTATGAGGTACAGTTATCCTCCTCCCCCCAGGTGAGGTATGAGGTACAGTTATCTCCTCCCCCCAGGTGAGGTATGAGGTACAGTTATCTCCCTCCCCCCAGGTGAGGTATGAGGTACAGTTATCTCCTCCCCCCAGGTGAGGTATGAGGTACAGTTATCTCCTCCCCCCCAGGTGAGGTATGAGGTACAGTTATCTCCTCCCCCCAGGTGAGGTATGAGGTACAGTTATCTCCTCCCCCCAGGTGAGGTATGAGGTACAGTTATCTCCTCCCCCCCAGGTGAGGTATGAGGTACAGTTATCTCCTCCCCCCAGGTGAGGTATGAGGTACAGTTATCTCCTCCCCCCAGGTGAGGTATGAGGTACAGTTATCTCCTCCCCCCAGGTGAGGTATGAGGTACAGTTATCTCCTCCCCCCAGGTGAGGTATGAGGTACAGTTATCTCCTCCCCCAGGTGAGGTATGAGGTACAGTTATCTCCTCCCCCCAGGTGAGGTATGAGGTACAGTTATCTCCTCCCCCCAGGTGAGGTATGAGGTACAGTTATCTCCTCCCCCCAGGTGAGGTATGAGGTACAGTTATCTCCTCCCCCCAGGTGAGGTATGAGGTACAGTTATCTCCTCCCCCCAGGTGAGGTATGAGGTACAGTTATCTCCTCCCCCCAGGTGAGGTATGAGGTACAGTTATCCCTCCCCCCAGGTGAGGTATGAGGTACAGTTATCTCCTCCCCCCAGGTGAGGTATGAGGTACAGTTATCTCCTCCCCCCCAGGTGAGGTATGAGGTACAGTTATCTCCTCCCCCCAGGTGAGGTATGAGGTACAGTTATCTCCTCCCCCCAGGTGAGGTATGAGGTACAGTTATCTCCTCCCCCCCAGGTGAGGTATGAGGTACAGTTATCTCCCTCCCCCCAGGTGAGGTATGAGGTACAGTTATCTCCTCCCCCCCAGGTGAGGTATGAGGTACAGTTATCCCCTCCCCCCAGGTGAGGTATGAGGTACAGTTATCTCCTCCCCCCAGGTGAGGTATGAGGTACAGTTATCTCCTCCCCCCAGGTGAGGTATGAGGTACAGTTATCTCCTCCCCCCCAGGTGAGGTATGAGGTACAGTTATCCCCTCCCCCCAGGTGAGGTATGAGGTACAGTTATCTCCTCCCCCCAGGTGAGGTATGAGGTACAGTTATCTCCTCCCCCCAGGTGAGGTATGAGGTACAGTTATCTCCTCCCCCCAGGTGAGGTATGAGGTACAGTTATCCCCTCCCCCCAGGTGAGGTATGAGGTACAGTTATCTCCTCCCCCCAGGTGAGGTATGAGGTACAGTTATCTCCTCCCCCCCAGGTGAGGTATGAGGTACAGTTATCCCCCTCCCCCCAGGTGAGGTATGAGGTACAGTTATCTCCTCCCCCCAGGTGAGGTATGAGGTACAGTTATCCCTCCCCCCAGGTGAGGTATGAGGTACAGTTATCTCCTCCCCCCAGGTGAGGTATGAGGTACAGTTATCTCCTCCCCCCAGGTGAGGTATGAGGTACAGTTATCTCCTCCCCCCAGGTGAGGTATGAGGTACAGTTATCTCCCTCCCCCCAGGTGAGGTATGAGGTACAGTTATCTCCTCCCCCCAGGTGAGGTATGAGGTACAGTTATCTCCTCCCCCCAGGTGAGGTATGAGGTACAGTTATCTCCTCCCCCCCAGGTGAGGTATGAGGTACAGTTATCTCCTCCCCCCAGGTGAGGTATGAGGTACAGTTATCTCCTCCCCCCAGGTGAGGTATGAGGTACAGTTATCTCCTCCCCCCCAGGTGAGGTATGAGGTACAGTTATCTCCTCCTATGAGGTACAGTTCTCCTCCCCCAAGGTGAGGTATGAGGTACAGTTATCTCCTCCCCCCAGGTGAGGTATGAGGTACAGTTATCTCCTCCCCCCAGGTGAGGTATGAGGTACAGTTATCTCCTCCCCCCAGGTGAGGTATGAGGTACAGTTATCTCCTCCCCCCAGGTGAGGTATGAGGTACAGTTATCTCCTCCCCCCAGGTGAGGTATGAGGTACAGTTATCTCCTCCCCCCAGGTGAGGTATGAGGTACAGTTATCTCCTCCCCCCAGGTGAGGTATGAGGTACAGTTATCTCCTCCCCCCAGGTGAGGTATGAGGTACAGTTATCTCCTCCCCCCAGGTGAGGTATGAGGTACAGTTATCTCCTCCCCCCAGGTGAGGTATGAGGTACAGTTATCTCCTCCCCCCAGGTGAGGTATGAGGTACAGTTATCTCCTCCCCCCCAGGTGAGGTATGAGGTACAGTTATCTCCTCCCCCCCAGGTGAGGTATGAGGTACAGTTATCTCCTCCCCCCAGGTGAGGTATGAGGTACAGTTATCTCCTCCCCCCAGGTGAGGTATGAGGTACAGTTATCTCCTCCCCCCAGGTGAGGTATGAGGTACAGTTATCTCCTCCCCCCAGGTGAGGTATGAGGTACAGTTATCTCCTCCCCCCAGGTGAGGTATGAGGTACAGTTATCTCCTCCCCCCAGGTGAGGTATGAGGTACAGTTATCTCCTCCCCCCCAGGTGAGGTATGAGGTACAGTTATCTCCTCCCCCCAGGTGAGGTATGAGGTACAGTTATCTCCTCCCCCCAGGTGAGGTATGAGGTACAGTTATCTCCTCCCCCCAGGTGAGGTATGAGGTACAGTTATCTCCTCCCCCCAGGTGAGGTATGAGGTACAGTTATCTCCTCCCCCCCAGGTGAGGTATGAGGTACAGTTATCTCCTCCCCCCCAGGTGAGGTATGAGGTACAGTTATCTCCTCCCCCCAGGTGAGGTATGAGGTACAGTTATCTCCTCCCCCCAGGTGAGGTATGAGGTACAGTTATCTCCTCCCCCCAGGTGAGGTATGAGGTACAGTTATCTCCTCCCCCCCCAGGTGAGGTATGAGGTACAGTTATCTCCTCCCCCCAGGTGAGGTATGAGGTACAGTTATCTCCTCCCCCCAGGTGAGGTATGAGGTACAGTTATCTCCTCCCCCCAGGTGAGGTATGAGGTACAGTTATCTCCTCCCCCCAGGTGAGGTATGAGGTACAGTTATCTCCTCCCCCCAGGTGAGGTATGAGGTACAGTTATCCCCTCCCCCCAGGTGAGGTATGAGGTACAGTTATCTCCTCCCCCCAGGTGAGGTATGAGGTACAGTTATCCCTCCCCCCAGGTGAGGTATGAGGTACAGTTATCTCCTCCCCCCAGGTGAGGTATGAGGTACAGTTATCCCCTCCCCCCAGGTGAGGTATGAGGTACAGTTATCTCCTCCCCCCCAGGTGAGGTATGAGGTACAGTTATCTCCTCCCCCCAGGTGAGGTATGAGGTACAGTTATCTCCTCCCCCCCAGGTGAGGTATGAGGTACAGTTATCTCCTCCCCCCAGGTGAGGTATGAGGTACAGTTATCCCCTCCCCCCAGGTGAGGTATGAGGTACAGTTATCCCCTCCCCCCAGGTGAGGTATGAGGTACAGTTATCTCCTCCCCCCCAGGTGAGGTATGAGGTACAGTTATCTCCTCCCCCCAGGTGAGGTATGAGGTACAGTTATCTCCTCCCCCCAGGTGAGGTATGAGGTACAGTTATCCCCTCCCCCCAGGTGAGGTATGAGGTACAGTTATCTCCTCCCCCCCAGGTGAGGTATGAGGTACAGTTATCTCCTCCCCCCCAGGTGAGGTATGAGGTA
Source organism: Lithobates clamitans (assembly GCA_037952925.1). Taxonomy (NCBI): domain Eukaryota; kingdom Metazoa; phylum Chordata; class Amphibia; order Anura; family Ranidae; genus Lithobates; species Lithobates clamitans. The sequence continues at coordinate 4,951 of JBBGZY010003242.1, forward strand.
CAGTTATCTCCTCCCCCCAGGTGAGGTATGAGGTACAGTTATCTCCTCCCCCCAGGTGAGGTATGAGGTACAGTTATCTCCTCCCCCCAGGTGAGGTATGAGGTACAGTTATCTCCTCCCCCCAGGTGAGGTATGAGGTACAGTTATCTCCTCCCCCCAGGTGAGGTATGAGGTAGAGTTATCTCCTCCCCCCCAGGTGAGGTATGAGGTACAGTTATCCCCTCCCCCCAGGTGAGGTATGAGGTACAGTTATCTCCTCCCCCCAGGTGAGGTATGAGGTACAGTTATCTCCTCCCCCCTCCCAGGTGAGGTATGAGGTACAGTTATCTCCTCCCCCCAGGTGAGGTATGAGGTACAGTTATCTCCTCCCCCCCCAGGTGAGGTATGAGGTACAGTTATCTCCTCCCCCCAGGTGAGGTATGAGGTACAGTTATCCCCTCCCCCCAGATGAGGTATGAGGTACAGTTATCCCCTCCCCCCAGGTGAGGTATGAGGTACAGTTATCTCCTCCCCCCAGGTGAGGTATGAGGTACAGTTATCTCCTCCCCCCAGGTGAGGTATGAGGTACAGTTATCCCCTCCCCCCAGGTGAGGTATGAGGTACAGTTATCTCCTCCCCCCAGGTGAGGTATGAGGTACAGTTATCCCCTCCCCCCAGGTGAGGTATGAGGTACAGTTATCTCCTCCCCCCAGGTGAGGTATGAGGTACAGTTATCCCCTCCCCCCAGGTGAGGTATGAGGTACAGTTATCTCCTCCCCCCCCAGGTGAGGTATGAGGTACAGTTATCCCCTCCCCCCAGGTGAGGTATGAGGTACAGTTATCTCCTCCCCCCAGGTGAGGTATGAGGTACAGTTATCTCCTCCCCCCAGGTGAGGTATGAGGTACAGTTATCTCCTCCCCCCAGGTGAGGTATGAGGTACAGTTATCTCCTCCCCCCCAGGTGAGGTATGAGGTACAGTTATCTCCTCCCCCCAGGTGAGGTATGAGGTACAGTTATCTCCTCCCCCCAGGTGAGGTATGAGGTACAGTTATCTCCTCCCCCCAGGTGAGGTATGAGGTACAGTTATCTCCTCCCCCCAGGTGAGGTATGAGGTACAGTTATCTCCCCCCCCAGGTGAGGTATGAGGTACAGTTATCTCCTCCCCCCAGGTGAGGTATGAGGTACAGTTATCTCCTCCCCCCAGGTGAGGTATGAGGTACAGTTATCTCCTCCCCCCCAGGTGAGGTATGAGGTACAGTTATCTCCTCCCCCCCCAGGTGAGGTATGAGGTACAGTTATCTCCTCCCCCAGGTGAGGTATGAGGTACAGTTATCTCCTCCCCCCAGGTGAGGTATGAGGTACAGTTATCTCCTCCCCCCAGGTGAGGTATGAGGTACAGTTATCTCCTCCCCCCAGGTGAGGTATGAGGTACAGTTATCTCCTCCCCCCCAGGTGAGGTATGAGGTACAGTTATCCCCTCCCCCCCAGGTGAGGTATGAGGTACAGTTATCTCCTCCCCCCAGGTGAGGTATGAGGTACAGTTATCCCCTCCCCCCAGGTGAGGTATGAGGTACAGTTATCTCCTCCCCCCAGGTGAGGTATGAGGTACAGTTATCTCCTCCCCCCAGGTGAGGTATGAGGTACAGTTATCTCCTCCCCCCAGGTGAGGTATGAGGTACAGTTATCTCCTCCCCCCAGGTGAGGTATGAGGTACAGTTATCTCCTCCCCCCAGGTGAGGTATGAGGTACAGTTATCTCCTCCCCCCCAGGTGAGGTATGAGGTACAGTTATCTCCTCCCCCCAGGTGAGGTATGAGGTACAGTTATCTCCTCCCCCCAGGTGAGGTATGAGGTACAGTTATCTCCTCCCCCCAGGTGAGGTATGAGGTACAGTTATCTCCTCCCCCCAGGTGAGGTATGAGGTACAGTTATCCCCTCCCCCCAGGTGAGGTATGAGGTACAGTTATCTCCTCCCCCCAGGTGAGGTATGAGGTACAGTTATCTCCTCCCCCCAGGTGAGGTATGAGGTACAGTTATCTCCTCCCCCCAGGTGAGGTATGAGGTACAGTTATCTCCTCCCCCCAGGTGAGGTATGAGGTACAGTTATCCCCTCCCCCCCAGGTGAGGTATGAGGTACAGTTATCCCCTCCCCCCAGGTGAGGTATGAGGTACAGTTATCTCCTCCCCCCAGGTGAGGTATGAGGTACAGTTATCTCCTCCCCCCAGGTGAGGTATGAGGTACAGTTATCTCCTCCCCCCAGGTGAGGTATGAGGTACAGTTATCTCCCCCTCCCCCCCAGGTGAGGTATGAGGTACAGTTATCTCCTCCCCCCAGGTGAGGTATGAGGTACAGTTATCTCCTCCCCCCAGGTGAGGTATGAGGTACAGTTATCTCCTCCCCCCAGGTGAGGTATGAGGTACAGTTATCTCCTCCCCCCCAGGTGAGGTATGAGGTACAGTTATCTCCTCCCCCCAGGTGAGGTATGAGGTACAGTTATCTCCTCCCCCCCAGGTGAGGTATGAGGTACAGTTATCTCCTCCCCCCAGGTGAGGTATGAGGTACAGTTATCTCCTCCCCCCAGGTGAGGTATGAGGTACAGTTATCTCCTCCCCCCCAGGTGAGGTATGAGGTACAGTTATCTCCCCTCCCCCCAGGTGAGGTATGAGGTACAGTTATCTCCTCCCCCCCAGGTGAGGTATGAGGTACAGTTATCTCCTCCCCCCAGGTGAGGTATGAGGTACAGTTATCTCCTCCCCCCAGGTGAGGTATGAGGTACAGTTATCTCCTCCCCCCCAGGTGAGGTATGAGGTACAGTTATCCCCTCCCCCCAGGTGAGGTATGTGGTACAGTTATCTCCTCCCCCCAGGTGAGGTATGAGGTACAGTTATCTCCTCCCCCCAGGTGAGGTATGAGGTACAGTTATCTCCCCCCAGGTGAGGTATGAGGTACAGTTATCTCCTCCCCCCCAGGTGAGGTATGAGGTACAGTTATCTCCTCCCAGGTGAGGTATGAGGTACAGTTATCTCCTCCCCCCAGGTGAGGTATGAGGTACAGTTATCTCCCCCCAGGTGAGGTATGAGGTACAGTTATCTCCTCCCCCCCAGGTGAGGTATGAGGTACAGTTATCTCCTCCCCCCCAGGTGAGGTATGAGGTACAGTTATCCCCTCCCCCCCAGGTGAGGTATGAGGTACAGTTATCTCCTCCCCCCCAGGTGAGGTATGAGGTACAGTTATCTCCTCCCCCCCAGGTGAGGTATGAGGTACAGTTATCTCCTCCCCCCCAGGTGAGGTATGAGGTACAGTTATCCCCTCCCCCCAGGTGAGGTATGAGGTACAGTTATCTCCTCCCCCCAGGTGAGGTATGAGGTACAGTTATCTCCTCCCCCCAGGTGAGGTATGAGGTACAGTTATCTCCTCCCCCAGGTGAGGTATGAGGTACAGTTATCTCCCCCCCCCCAGGTGAGGTATGAGGTACAGTTATCTCCTCCCCCCAGGTGAGGTATGAGGTACAGTTATCCCCTCCCCCCAGATGAGGTATGAGGCACAAGTTACCTCCTCCTGTCAGTTGCTGTCTGTCCCTTTTCATGCTGCAGGCCTCCACCGGAAGTCCACCCTCCTCCTGGTTTTGCGTTCCAGGCTACTTCCGGGTTCTGCGTTTCATGTCTTCAGACACTTCCGCTTTGTGCGTTCCACCCGAGGATGTGGCCCCGCCTATCCTCTGAGTTAGGCGCCTGCGCAGTACGGAGGGATTGTGATTCCGGCGGAGGGGGCGTGTCCTGTCATTCTCCGCGCCGTATAGGAGGAGGAAAATGTCAGCCTGACCCCACTGTCATCACAGGAGCCGTGTGTGTGAGGGGGGAGGGGATTATGGATATGAAGTATATTATCATATAGAAAGTCAGTAGAATGGATATTATATATCTGGGGGAGCTCGCCAGGGGGACGTGATTCCTGATTGGTCGCCCGCCTTTATGAGGATCACCTGACCTGTGGACACACCCAGTGTGATCAGCTCCGCCCCCTAGAAGCGGTGGGTTGTGGTGTCACAGCTCCGCCTCCAGTGGAGATCTCTGTCACCTCATTGGCTGCCCAGGTACATCATGACTGACCCATCACCAGTGGATGGAAAGGTGTACCAAGATGGCGGCTGAGACCTCTTCTATCCCACCAGATGAGTCCATGATGGGGGCCCCACTCTTCACCAACACATAGGGACCTTCTACTGGTCAGGAACATCTGGCCCAAGACTAGGGTGGTGGATCTGCTGGCTTCCAAGGTGTGGCCCCGGCATAGTGGGGGGGGGGGTATGATTTTTGCCCCCCCCCCCCGGCTGGTATTGTGTTTCTACTGGTCTGCAAGATGTGGCCCTGAGCCGGTGTGGAGGGTCTGGTGGTTGGAAAGGCCGGGACCTAAACTAGGGTGGCATTTCACACCAATCTTTGGCCCTGATCTGGTGTGTAGAGTGTCTGAGGATCCTCCATTGGGGGCCCCGGGGTCCTTACCGGTGTCTATGCTCTTTGTGGGTCTCAGACTGTAGAGTGTCTGAGGATCCTCCATTGGGGGGCCCCGGGGCCCTTACCGGTGTCTCTGGTCTTTGTGGGTCTCAGACTGTAGAGGGTCTGCAGATCCTCCATTGGGGGCCCCGGGGTCCTTACTGGTGTCTCTGGTCATTGTGGGTCTCAGTCTGTGGAGGGTCTGCAGATCCTCTATTGGGGGGCCCCGGGGTCCTTACTGGTGTCTCTGGTCATTGTGGGTCTCAGACTGTAGAGGGTCTGCGGATCCTCCATTGGGGGGCCCTTACTGGTGTCTCTGGTCTTTGTGGGTCTCAGACTGTAGAGGGTCTGCGAATCCTCCGTTGGGGGGCCCCGGGGTCCTTACTGGTGTCTCTGGTCATTGTGGGTCTCAGACTGTAGAGGGTCTGCGGATCCTCCATTGGGGGCCCCGGGGTCCCTACTGGTGTCTCTGGTCATTGTGGGTCTCAGACTGTAGAGGGTCTGCAGATCCTCCATTGGGGGCCCCGGAGTCCTTACCGGTGTCTCTGTTCATTGTGGGTCTCAGACTGTAGAGGGTCTGCGGATCCTCTATTGGGGGCCCCGGAGTCCTTACCGGTGTCTCTGTTCATTGTGGGTCTCAGACTGTAGAGGGTCTGAGAATCCTCCATTGGGGGGCCCTGGGGTCCTTACCGGTGTCTCTGTTCATTGTGGGTCTCAGACTGTAGAGGGTCTGCGGATCCTCTATTGGGGGCCCCGGAGTCCTTACCGGTGTCTCTGGTCATTGTGGGTCTCAGATTGTAGAGGGTCTGCGGATCCTCTATTGGGGGCCCCGGAGTCCTTACCGGTGTCTCTGTTCATTGTGGGTCTCAGACTGTAGAGGGTCTGCGGATCCTCTATTGGGGGCCCCGGAGTCCTTACCGGTGTCTCTGTTCATTGTGGGTCTCAGACTGTAGAGGGTCTGCGGATCCTCTATTGGGGGCCCCGGAGTCCTTACCGGTGTCTCTGGTCATTGTGGGTCTCAGACTGTAGAGGGTCTGAGGATCCTCTATTGGGGGGCCCCGGAGTCCTTACCGGTGTCTATGGTCTTTGTGGGTCTCAGACTGTAGAGGGTCTGCGGATCCTCTATTGGGGGGCCCCGGGGTTCTTACTGGTATTTCTGGTCATTGTGGGTCTCAGACTGTGGAGGGTCTGCGGATCCTCCATTGGGGGGCCCCGGGGCCCTTACCGGTGTCTCTGGTCATTGTGGGTCTCAGACTGTAGAGGGTCTGCAGATCCTCCATTGGGGGCCCCGGGGTTCTTACTGGTGTCTCTGGTCATTGTGGGTCTCAGACTGTAGAGGGTCCGCGGATCCTCCATTGGGGGGCCCCGGGGTCCTTACTGGTGTCTCTGGTCATTGTGGGTCTCAGACTGTAGAGGGTCTGAGGATCCTCTATGGGGGGCCCCGGGGTCCTTACTGGTGTCTCTGGTCATTGTGGGTCTCAGACTGTAGAGGGTCTGCGGATCCTCCATTGGGGGGCCCCGGAGTCCTTACTGGTGTCTCTGGTCATTGTGGGTCTCAGACTGTAGAGGGTCTGCGGATCCTCCATTGGGGGCCCCGGGGTCCTTACTGGTGTCTCTGGTCATTGTGGGTCTCAGACTGTAGAGGGTCTGAGGATCCTCTATGGGGGGCCCCGGGGTCCTTACTGGTGTCTCTGGTCATTGTGGGTCTCAGATTGTAGAGGGTCTGCGGATCCTCCATTGGGGGCCCCGGGGTCCTTACTGGTATCTCTGGTCATTGTGGGTCTCAGACTGTAGAGGGTCTGCGGATCCTCTATTGGGGGCCCCGGAGTCCTTACCGGTGTCTCTGGTCATTGTGGGTCTCAGACTGTAGAGGGTCTGAGGATCCTCTATTGGGGGGCCCCGGGGTCCTTACCGGTGTCTCTGGTCATTGTGGGTCTCAGACTGTAGAGGGTCTGCGGATCCTCCATTGGGGGGCCCCGGGGTCCTTACTGGTGTCTCTGGTCATTGTGGGTCTCAGACTGTAGAGGGTCTGAGGATCCTCTATGGGGGGCCCCGGAGTCCTTACCGGTGTCTCTGGTCATTGTGGGTCTCAGACTGTAGAGGGTCTGAGGATCCTCTATTGGGGGGCCCCGGGGTCCTTACCGGTGTCTCTGGTCATTGTGGGTCTCAGACTGTAGAGGGTCTGCAGATCCTCTATTGGGGGCCCCGGAGTCCTTACTGGTGTCTATGGTCTTTGTGGGTCTCAGACTGTAGAGGGTCTGCGGATCCTCCATTGGGGGGCCCCGGGGTCTTTACCGGTGTCTCTGGTCTTTGTGGGTCTCAGACTGTAGAGGGTCTGCGGATCCTCCATTGGGGGGCCCCGGGGCCCTTACCGGGGTCTATGGTCTTTGTGGGTCTCAGACTGTAGAGGGTCTGAGGATCCTCTATGGGGGGCCCCGGGGTCCTTACTGGTGTATCTGGTCATTGTGGGTCTCAGATTGTAGAGGGTCTGCGGATCCTCCATTGGGGGGCCCCTGGGTCCTTACCGGTGTCTCTGGTCATTGTGGGTCTCAGACTGTAGAGGGTCTGCGGATCCTCCATTGGGGGGCCCCGGGGTCCTTACCGGTGTCTCTGGTCATTGTGGGTCTCAGACTGTAGAGGGTCTGCGGATCCTCCATTGGGGGGCCCCGGGGTCCTTACCAGTGTCTCTGGTCATTGTGGGTCTCAGACTGTAGAGGGTCTGCAGATCCTCCATTGGGGGGCCCCGGGGTCCTTACCGGTGTCTCTGGTCATTGTGGGTCTCAGACTGTAGAGGGTCTGAGGATCCTCTATTGGGGGCCCCGGGGTCCTTACTGGTGTCTCTGGTCTTTGTGGGTTTCAGACTGTGGAGGGCATCGGATCCTCCATTGGGGGCCCCGGGGTCCTTACCGGTGTCTCTGGTCTTTGTGGGTCTCAGACTGTAGAGGGTCTGAGGATCCTCTATGGGGGGCCCGGGGTCCTTACCGGTGTCTCTGGTCTTTGTGGGTCTCAGACTGTAGAGGGTCTGAGGATCCTCCATTGGGGGGCCCCGGAGTCCTTACCGGTGTCTCTGGTCATTGTGGGTTTTAGACTGTAGAGGGACTGCAGATCCTCTATTGGGGGCCCCGGGGTCCTTACCGGTGTCTCTGGTCTTTGTGGGTCTCAGACTGTAGAGGGTCTGTGGATCCTCCATTGGGGGCCCCGGGGTCTTTACCGGTGTCTCTGGTCTTTGTGGGTCTCAGACTGTGGAGGGTCTGAGGATCCTCCATTGGGGGGCCCCGGGGTCCTTACTGGTGTCTCTGGTCATTGTGGGTCTCAGACTGTGGAGGGTCTGAGGATCCTCTATGGGGGGCCCCGGGGTCCTTACTGGTGTCTCTGGTCTTTGTGGGTCTCAGACTGTGGAGGGCATCGGATCCTCCATTGGGGGCCCCGGGGTCCTTACCGGTGTCTCTGGTCATTGTGGGTCTCAGACTGTGGAGGGTCTGAGGATCCTCTATGGGGGGCCCCGGGGTCCTTACCGGTGTCTCTGGTCATTGTGGGTCTCAGACTGTAGAGGGTCTGCTGATCCTCCATTGAGGACACTGGTGAAGTGAGGTAGGAGATATAGGTCACTGGAGAGGTAGGAGACACGTGTCATGGAAGGGGTGAGGTAGGAGACACAGTTCAGCAGAAAGGTGAGGTAGGAGACATGAGACACTGGAGAGGTGAGGTAGGAGACATGAGACACTGGAGAGGTGAAGTAGGGGACACAGGACACTGAAGAGGTGAGGTAGGAGACACGGGCCACAGAAGAGGAGAGTTAAGAGACACAGGTCATGGAAGGGGTGAGGTAGGAGACACAGGACATTGGAGAGGTGAGTTAGGAGACACGGGTCAGAGGTGAGGTAGGAGACACGGGTCAGTGGAGAGGTGAGGTAGGAGACACGGGTCAGTGGAGAGGTGAGGTAGGAGACACGGGTCAGTGGTGAGGTAGGAGACACGGGTCAGTGGTGAGGTAGGAGACACGGGTCAGTGGTGAGGTAGGAGACACGGGTCAGTGGTGAGGTAGGAGACACGGGTCAGTGGTGAGGTAGGAGACACGGGTCAGTGGAGAGGTGAGGTAGGAGACACGGGACACTGGAGAGGTGAGGTAGGGGACACGGAAGAGGTGAGGTAGGAGACAGGGGTCATGGAAGAGGTAGGAGACAAAGGACAGGTGAGGTAGGGGACACAGTTCATGGGAGAGGTAAGAGACACAGGTCATGAGAGAGGTGAGGTAGGAGACACAGGACACTGGAGGAATGGGTTCCTGGAGAGGTGGGGTAGGAGACACAGGTTATGGGAGAGGTGAGGTAGGAGACACAGGTCAGTGGAGAGGTGAGGTAGGAGACATGGGACACTGGAGAGGTGATGTAGGAGACACGGGACACTGGAGAGGTGATGTAGGAGACACGGGACACTGGAGAGGTGAGGTAGGAGACACGGGACACTGGAGAGGTGAGGTAGGAGACACGGGACACTGGAGAGGTGAGGTAGGAGACACGGGACACTGGAGAGGTGAGGTAGGAGACACAGGCCACAGAAGATGTGAGTTAGGAGACAGGTCATGGGAGAGATGAGGTAGGAGACTCGGGTCATGGGAGAAGTGAGGTAGGAGACTCAGGTCATGGGAGAAGTGAGGTAGGAGACACGGGTCATGGAAGAGGTGAGGTAGGGGACACGGGTCATGGAAGAGGTGAGGTAGGGGACACGGGTCATGGAAGAGGTGAGGTAGGGGACACGGGTCATGGAAGAGGTGAGGTAAGAGACACAGGTCATGGGAGAGGCAAGAGACACGGGTCATGAGAGAGGTGATGTAGGAGACACGGGACACCGGAGGCATGGGTTCCCGGAGAGGTGAGGTAGGAGACACAGGTTATGGGAGAGGTGAGGTAAGAGACACAGGTCATGGGAGAGGTAGGAGACAAAGGACAAGTGAGGTAGGAGACACGGGACACTGGAGAGGTGAGGTAGGGGACACGGGTCACGGAAGAGGTGAGGTAGGAGACAGGGGTCATGGAAGAGGTAGGAGACAAAGGACAGGTGAGGTAGGGGACACAGTTCATGGGAGAGGTAAGAGACACAGGTCATGAGAGAGGTGAGATAGGAGACACAGGACACTGGAGGCATGGGTTCCTGGAGAGGTGAGGTAGGAGACACAGGTCATGGGAGAGGTGAGGTAGGAGACACAGGTCATGGGAGAGGTGAGGTAGGAGATCCAGGTCATGAGAGAGGTGAGGTAGGAGATCCAGGTCACAGGAGAGGTAAATATAATACCTTATATTGCATGGATCTCATGTTCCCAGCTACCCCCGGGCTGTTTGTTGGCACATGGACAGGTTCAGCATAGTTGAAATAAACTTCCCTAAAGCTCAGGAGCCATGGAAAGCTTATCATACCCTTAGAAGCCACCTTCATTTTGCTAATTTCCCTAGTAACACCAATTTATTTTGTAAACATTTTGTTTTAATGTACCCGTATTTCTCCAAAAACACATATTCCAAGCCATCTGAAAGACAATAAGGCAGCCCTGGTCTGAGGTCATTGGAAGGATTTGAGGGGACGTTGATGAAGGTTTCTCATCCATGATATAGAGGAGGTGCCCTCATATGTCATACAAAGCCGTGCACTCGCTGAGTACAACACGCAGCCTCGGCACAACCTAGACTTGTCCATATACAGAATCCACACATTATAATAAGATGGACAATAAAATTCAACCCCCCCCCCCATTAAAGACATTACTTCACCATACAGCTGCGAGTGCTTTAGTTTTTATTTGCAGTGCGGAGATGAAAAATACACAAAGACATCGTATATATTTGCACATAATAAGCAAAAATAACAAGTAATAAAGACGGTGTAATCTACAATAATAAAGCTACAGTCTGACCACCAGGATGTCCGCAGATGTGAAGTTTGGAGAGGTTCTCCTGGATGACGGGGATCTGGAATCCACTGGCAATGGTACTTGTTCTGATTTTGGCCATTGATGGACTTGTTGATGCGTACGGTCCTCGCCCGACTATGACATCCCTACACTCAAGTATTTGGCTTTCCGGAAAATCTGGTGGGATCTCTGGAAATATTTAGCTAAATATGTTGAAGTCCCCATAGGAGCCATGGCCATTCTGGGACCCTCTGCATTAATACCTGTATGAGGCCAATGTTTCTTGGATTACGTGGCTGGTAGGTGGTCACTTCTCCCTTTATTTTCCACTTGATAGTAGAAGTAGACTATTTGACTCTGAGGACCACACTGAGTGTCACCTAGACCCCCCTTAGTTTGAAAGGTTTTTATTGCTGAGTCCCCTCCGGGGAGATATACCCGCTGGCTGTGAATGTAATCCCAAAATTTGCAGTCGGCACCAGAAGAATAGAGGGGGGATTTAGCAATGGGGACACCTGGTGATAACAGTTGTACAGAGATTTCCTGCTGTGTCTCTGGGGGAGAGAATCCCCCAATGGGAGGGTACAGGAGAAGTATGGGGCAGTAATGATTCCAATCTACTCTCAGGCCTGGTATAAGAAAATTAGTTTCTTTTCAGGTGGTTTTCTGATGGTTGTAGGTCTGAACACATTTCGGATCAAACGGAGTTCAAGGAGGGAAGTTGATTGCTAGGGCCAACCAAATGGGGTATCCCGGACGAGGCCTCAAATGTAGTGCCAACCACCCCCTCCCCCCCGTGGGGGGTGCTGGAAGATGACTGTCCCCAAAGGTTGCCCTGAGACATGAAAGTCCAGAAGTCACAATTTGGAAAAAGCAAACGGGTTCCTCAGGCCTGGCATATATTGAGGACAGGAAATGTATATTAGACGGAGAATGGAGTGATCCTGAAAAGTCATCTCTAGGATAACAGTGAACGGGATCTGGACTTGTACGTAATGTGTCTGGAAATTGAGAACATGTTTTAAGATTTTTCAGGCTTGTATTACCCCCAAGATTCTGTTAGTTTTCTATCCATAAAGAAGGCAGTCCACCTCTCTGTAGACCCCTGAGCCTCGTTTAAAGATGGCCATCCATATCTTTGGAGAGCAGTGGGCTTTGTTTATAAAGATTGCCATCTTTGTTTATAACCACTGCCATCTGCGGGCCAGTGGTTAGAGCTGGTTCTCTCTGTCCCTTATACGGTATGGAGCTCTATAAAATGGGTGGGCAGGTGGTGAGAGTCGGTTGTGTCTGTCCAAGTTACAGTATGGAGAGCTCTATACAAAGGCCGGTCCAGTGGTTAGGGCTGATTCTGTCTGTCCAGTAGATGGTACAGAGTTCTATATGATGGGTGAGGGACAGTTCTGTCTGTCCAGTAGATGGTACAGAGTTCTATACGATGGGTGAGGGCCAGTTCTGTCCATCTGTCCAGTAGATGGTACAGAGTTCTATACAATGGGTGAGGGCCAGTTCTGTCTGTCTGGTAGATGGTACAGAGTTCTATACAATGGTTGAGGGCCGGTTCTGTCCATCTGTCCAGTAGATGGTACAGAGTTCTATACGATGGGTGAGGGCCAGTTCTGTCTGTCCAGTAGATGGTACAGAGTTCTATACAATGGTTGAGGGCCGGTTCTGTCCATCTGTCCAGTAGATGGTACAGAGTTCTATATGATGGGTGAGGGCCAGTTCTGTCTGTCTGGTAGATGGTACAGAGTTCTATACGATGGGTGAGGGCCAGTTCTGTCTGTCCAGTAGATGGTACAGAGTTCTATACGATGGGTGAGGGCCGGTTCTGTCTGTCTGGTAGATGGTACAGAGTTCTATACGATGGGTGAGGGCCAGTTCTGTCTGTCCGGTAGATTGTATAGAGTTCTATACGATGGGTGAGGGCCAGTTCTGTCTGTCTGGTAGATGGTACAGAGTTCTATACAGTGGGTGAGGGCCAGTTCTGTTTGTCTGATAAATGGTAGAGAGTTCTATACAGTGGGTGAAGGCTAGTTCTGTCTGTCTGGTATAAGGTATGGATCTCTATATACTGGTTGGGGGCTGGTTCTGTCCGGTATAAGCTATGGATCTCTATATACTGGTTGGGGGAAGGTTCTGTCTTGTATAAGCTATGGATCTCTATATACTGGTTGGGGGCTAGTTCTGTCCGGTATAAGCTATGGATCTCTATATACTGGTTGGGGGATGGTTCTGTCTTGTATAAGGTATGGATCTCTATATACTGGTTGGGGGAAGGTTCTGTCTTGTATAAGGTATGGATCTCTATATACTGGTTCTGTCCGGTATAAGGTATGGATCTCTATATACTGGTTGGGGGAAGGTTCTGTCTTGTATAAGGTATGGATCTCTATGTACTGGTTGGGGGAAGGTTCTGTCTTGTATAAGGTATGGTTCTCTATATACGGGTTGGGGGCTGGTTCTGTCCGGTATAAGGTATGGATATCTATATACTGGTTGGGGGAAGGTTCTGTCTTGTATAAGGTATGGATCTCTATATACTGGTTCTGTCCGGTATAAGGTATGGATCTCTATATACTGGTTGGGGGAAGGTTCTGTCTTGTATAAGGTATGGATCTCTATATACTGGTTCTGTCCGGTATAAGGTATGGATCTCTATATACTGGTTGGGGGAAGGTTCTGTCTTGTATAAGCTATGGATCTCTATATACTGGTTGGGGGCTAGTTCTGTCCGGTATAAGCTATGGATCTCTATATACTGGTTGGGGGATGGTTCTGTCTTGTATAAGGTATGGATCTCTATATACTGGTTGGGGGAAGGTTCTGTCTTGTATAAGGTATGGATCTCTATATACTGGTTCTGTCCGGTATAAGGTATGGATCTCTATATACTGGTTGGGGGAAGGTTCTGTCTTGTATAAGGTATGGATCTCTATGTACTGGTTGGGGGAAGGTTCTGTCTTGTATAAGGTATGGTTCTCTATATACTGGTTGGGGGCTGGTTCTGTCCGGTATAAGGTATGGATATCTATATACTGGTTGGGGGAAGGTTCTGTCTTGTATAAGGTATGGATCTCTATATACTGGTTCTGTCCGGTATAAGGTATGGATCTCTATATACTGGTTGGGGGCTGGTTCTGTCTTGTATAAGGTATGGATCTCTATATACTGGCTGGGGGCTGGTTCTGTCCGGTATAAGCTATGGATCTCTATATACTGGTTGGGGCTGGTTCTGTCTGGTATAAGGTATGGATCTCTATATACTGGTTGGGGGAAGGTTCTGTCCGGTATAAGGTATGGATCTCTATATACTGGTTGGGGGAGGGTTCTGTCTTGTATAAGGTATGGTTCTCTATATACTGGTTGGGGGCTGGTTCTGTCCGGTATAAGGTATGGATCTCTATATACTGGTTGGGGGAAGGTTCTGTCTTGTATAAGGTATGGATCTCTATATACTGGTTGGGGGCTGGTTCTGTCCGGTATAAGCTATGGATCTCTATATACTGGTTGGGGGACGGTTCTGTCTTGTATAAGGTATGGATCTCTATACACTGGTTGGGGGCTGGTTCTGTCCGGTATAAGCTATGGATCTCTATATACTGGTTGGGGGACGGTTCTGTCTTGTATAAGGTATGGTTCTCTATATACTGGTTGGGGGCTGGTTCTGTCCAGTATAAGGTATGGATATCTATATACTGGTTGGGGGCTGGTTCTGTCCGGTATAAGCTATGGATCTCTATACACTGGTTGGGGGCTGGTTCTGTCCGGTATAAGGTATGGATCTCTATATACTGGTTGGGGGAAGGTTCTGTCCGGTATAAGCTATGGTTCTCTATATACTGGTTGGGGGCTGGTTCTGTCCAGTATAAGGTATGGATATCTATATACTGGTTGGGGGCTGGTTCTGTCCGGTATAAGCTATGGATCTCTATACACTGGTTGGGGGCTGGTTCTGTCCGGTATAAGGTATGGATCTCTATATACTGGTTGGGGTCTGGTTCTGTCCGGTATAAGATATGGATCTCTATATACTGGTTTGGGGGAAGGTTCTGTCCGGTATAAGGTATGGATCTCTATATACTGGTTGGGGGCTGGTTCTGTCCGGTATAAGGTATGGATCTCTATATACTGGTTGGGGGCTGGTTCTGTCCGGTATAAGGTATGGATCTCTATATACTGGTTGGGGGCTGGTTCTGTCTTGTATAAGGTATGGATCTCTATATACTGGTTGGGGGCTGGTTCTGTCCGGTATAAGCTATGGATCTCTATATACTGGTTGGGGGCTGGTTCTGTCTGGTATAAGGTATGGATCTCTATATACTGGTTGGGGGCTGGTTTTGTCTTGTATAAGGTATGGATCTCTATATACTGGTTGGGGGACGGTTCTGTCTTGTATAAGGTATGGATCTCTATATACTGGTTGGGGGCTGGTTCTGTCCGGTATAAGCTATGGATCTCTATATACTGGTTAGGGGCTGGTTCTGTCTGGTATAAGGTATGGATCTCTATATACTGGTTGGGGGCTGGTTCTGTCTGGTATAAGGTATGGTTCTCTATATACTGGTTGGGGGCTGGTTCTGTCTGGTATAAGGTATGGATCTCTATATACTGGTTGGGGGCTGGTTCTGTCTGGTATAAGGTATGGATCTCTATATACTGGTTGGGGGCTGGTTCTGTCTGGTATAAGGTATGGATCTCTATATACTGGTTGGGGGCTGGTTCTGTCTGGTATAAGGTATGGTTCTCTATATACTGGTTGGGGGCTGGTTCTGTCTTGTATAAGGTATGGATCTCTATATACTGGTTGGGGGACGGTTCTGTCTTGTATAAGGTATGGATCTCTATATACTGGTTGGGGGCTGGTTCTGTCTTGTATAAGGTATGGTTCTCTATATACTGGTTGGGGGCTGGTTCTGTCTTGTATAAGGTATGGATCTCTATATACTGGTTGGGGGACGGTTCTGTCTTGTATAAGGTATGGATCTCTATATACTGGTTGGGGGCTGGTTCTGTCTTGTATAAGGTATGGAACTCTATATACTGGTTGGGGGCTGGTTCTGTCTTGTATAAGGTATGGTTCTCTATATACTGGTTGGGGGCTGGTTCTGTCTGGTATAAGGTATGGATCTCTATATACTGGTTGGGGGACGGTTCTGTCCGGTATAAGCTATGGATCTCTATATACTGGTTTGGGGCTGGTTCTGTCCGGTATAAGCTATGGATCTCTATATACTGGTTGGGGGCTGGTTCTGTCTTGTATAAGGTATGGTTCTCTATATACTGGTTGGGGGACGGTTCTGTCTTGTATAAGGTATGGTTCTCTATATACTGGTTGGGGGCTGGTTCTGTCTGGTATAAGGTATGGATCTCTATATACTGGTTGGGGGCTGGTTCTGTCCGGTATAAGCTATGGATCTCTATATACTGGTTTGGGGCTGGTTCTGTCCGGTATAAGCTATGGATCTCTATATACTGGTTGGGGGCTGGTTCTGTCCGGTATAAGCTATGGATCTCTATATACTGGTTGGGGGCTGGTTCTGTCTTGTATAAGGTATGGATCTCTATATACTGGTTGGGGGAAGGTTCTGTCTTGTATAAGGTATGGATCTCTATATACTGGTTGGGGGAAGGTTCTGTCTTGTATAAGGTATGGATCTCTATATACTGGTTGGGGGCTGGTTCTGTCCGGTATAAGCTATGGATCTCTATATACTGGTTGGGGGCTAGTTCTGTCCGGTATAAGCTATGGATCTCTATATACTGGTTGGGGGATGGTTCTGTCTTGTATAAGGTATGGATCTCTATATACTGGTTGGGGGAAGGTTCTGTCTTGTATAAGGTATGGATCTCTATATACTGGTTGGGGGAAGGTTCTGTCTTGTATAAGGTATGGATCTCTATATACTGGTTGGGGGAAGGTTCTGTCTTGTATAAGGTATGGATCTCTATATACTGGTTGGGGGCTAGTTCTGTCCGGTATAAGCTATGGATCTCTATATACTGGTTGGGGGAAGGTTCTGTCTTGTATAAGCTATGGATCTCTATGTACTGGTTGGGGGACGGTTCTGTCCGGTATAAGGTATGGATCTCTATATACTGGTTGGGGGCTGGTTCTGTCCGGTATAAGGTATGGATCTCTATATACTGGTTGGGGGAAGGTTCTGTCTGGTATAAGGTATGGATCTCTATATACTGGTTGGGGGACGGTTCTGTCCGGTATAAGCTATGGATCTCTATATACTGGTTGGGGGACGGTTCTGTCCAGTATAAGCTATGGATCTCTATATACTGGTTGGGGGACGGTTCTGTCCAGTATAAGCTATGGATCTCTATATACTGGTTGGGGGCTGGTTTTGTCCTGTATAAGGTATGGATCTCTATATACTGGTTGGGGGCTGGTTCTGTCTTGTATAAGGTATGGTTCTCTATATACTGGTTGGGGGACGGTTCTGTCCGGTATAAGGTATGGATCTCTATATACTGGTTGGGGGCTGGTTCTGTCTTGTATAAGGTATGGTTCTCTATATACTGGTTGGGGGAAGGTTCTGTCTTGTATAAGGTATGGATCTCTATATACTGGTTGGGGGCTGGTTCTGTCTTGTATAAGCTATGGATCTCTATATACTGGTTGGGGGATGGTTCTGTCTTGTATAAGGTATGGTTCTCTATATACTGGTTGGGAGCTGGTTCTGTCCGGTATAAGCTATGGATCTCTATATACTGGTTGGGGGCTGGTTCTGTCTTGTATAAGGTATGGATCTCTATATACTGGTTGGGGGCTGGTTCTGTCCGGTATAAGCTATGGATCTCTATATACTGGTTGGGGGCTGGTTCTGTCCAGTATAAGGTATGGATCTCTATATACTGGTTGGGAGCTGGTTCTGTCCGGTATAAGCTATGGATCTCTATATACTGGTTGGGGGCTAGTTCTGTCCGGTATAAGCTATGGATCTCTATATACTGGTTGGGGGATGGTTCTGTCCAGTATAAGGTATGGATCTCTATATACTGGTTGGGGGCTGGTTCTGTCCAGTATAAGCTATGGATCTCTATATACTGGTTGGGGGCTGGTTCTGTCCAGTATAAGGTATGGATCTCTATATACTGGTTGGGGGCTGGTTCTGTCCGGTATAAGCTATGGATCTCTATATACTGGTTGGGGGCTAGTTCTGTCCGGTATAAGCTATGGATCTCTATATACTGGTTGGGGGATGGTTCTGTCTTGTATAAGGTATGGATCTCTATATACTGGTTGGGGGAAGGTTCTGTCTTGTATAAGGTATGGATCTCTATATACTGGTTGGGGGAAGGTTCTGTCTTGTATAAGGTATGGATCTCTATGTACTGGTTGGGGGACGGTTCTGTCCGGTATAAGGTATGGATCTCTATATACTGGTTGGGGGCTGGTTCTGTCCGGTATAAGGTATGGATCTCTATATACTGGTTGGGGGAAGGTTCTGTCTGGTATAAGGTATGGATCTCTATATACTGGTTGGGGGACGGTTCTGTCCGGTATAAGCTATGGATCTCTATATACTGGTTGGGGGACGGTTCTGTCCAGTATAAGCTATGGATCTCTATATACTGGTTGGGGGCTGGTTTTGTCCTGTATAAGGTATGGATCTCTATATACTGGTTGGGGGCTGGTTCTGTCTTGTATAAGGTATGGTTCTCTATATACTGGTTGGGGGACGGTTCTGTCCGGTATAAGGTATGGATCTCTATATACTGGTTGGGGGCTGGTTCTGTCTTGTATAAGGTATGGTTCTCTATATACTGGTTGGGGGAAGGTTCTGTCTTGTATAAGGTATGGATCTCTATATACTGGTTGGGGGCTGGTTCTGTCTTGTATAAGCTATGGATCTCTATATACTGGTTGGGGGATGGTTCTGTCTTGTATAAGGTATGGTTCTCTATATACTGGTTGGGGGACGGTTCTGTCCGGTATAAGGTATGGATCTCTATATACTGGTTGGGGGCTGGTTCTGTCTTGTATAAGGTATGGATCTCTATATACTGGTTGGGGGACGGTTCTGTCTTGTATAAGGTATGGATCTCTATATACTGGTTGGGAGCTGGTTCTGTCCGGTATAAGCTATGGATCTCTATATACTGGTTGGGGGCTGGTTCTGTCTTGTATAAGGTATGGATCTCTATATACTGGTTGGGGGCTGGTTCTGTCCGGTATAAGCTATGGATCTCTATATACTGGTTGGGGGCTGGTTCTGTCTTGTATAAGGTATGGATCTCTATATACTGGTTGGGGGACGGTTCTGTCCGGTATAAGCTATGGATCTCTATATACTGGTTGGGGGCTGGTTCTGTCTTGTATAAGGTATGGATCTCTATATACTGGTTGGGGGACGGTTCTGTCCGGTATAAGCTATGGATCTCTATATACTGGTTGGGGGCTGGTTCTGTCTTGTATAAGGTATGGATCTCTATACACTGGTTTGGGGCTGGTTCTGTCCGGTATAAGCTATGGATCTCTATATACTGGTTTGGGGCTGGTTCTGTCTTGTATAAGGTATGGATCTCTATATACTTGTTGGGGGACGGTTCTGTCCAGTATAAGCTATGGATCTCTATATACTGGTTGGGGGCTGGTTCTGTCTTGTATAAGGTATGGATCTCTATATACTGGTTGGGGGCTGGTTCTGTCCGGTATAAGGTATGGATCTCTATATACTGGTTGGGGGACGGTTCTGTCTTGTATAAGGTATGGATCTCTATATACTGGTTGGGGGCTGGTTCTGTCCGGTATAAGCTATGGATCTCTATATACTGGTTGGGGGCTGGTTCTGTCCGGTATAAGCTATGGATCTCTATATACTGGTTGGGGGCTGGTTCTGTCCGGTATAAGCTATGGATCTCTATATACTGGTTTGGGGCTGGTTCTGTCTTGTATAAGGTATGGATCTCTATATACTTGTTGGGGGACGGTTCTGTCCAGTATAAGCTATGGATCTCTATATACTGGTTGGGGGCTGGTTCTGTCTTGTATAAGCTATGGATCTCTATATACTGGTTGGGGGCTGGTTCTGTCTGGTATAAGGTATGGATCTCTATATACTGGTTGGGGGCTGGTTCTGTCCGGTATAAGCTATGGATCTCTATATACTGGTTGGGGGCTGGTTCTGTCCGGTATAAGCTATGGATCTCTATATACTGGTTGGGGGCTGGTTCTGTCCGGTATAAGGTATGGATCTCTATATACTGGTTGGGGGCTGGTTCTGTCCGGTATAAGCTATGGAGCTCTATATACTGGTTGGGGGAAGGTTCTGTCTTGTATAAGCTATGGTTCTCTATATACTGGTTGGGGGCTGGTTCTGTCTGGTATAAGGTATGGATCTCTATATACTGGTTGGGGGCTGGTTCTGTCCGGTATAAGGTATGGATCTCTATATACTGGTTGGGGGACGGTTCTGTCTGGTATAAGGTATGGATCTCTATATACTGGTTGGGGGACGGTTCTGTCTTGTATAAGGTATGGATCTCTATATACTGGTTCTGTCTGGTATAAGGTATGGATCTCTATATACTGGTTGGGGGAAGGTTCTGTCTGGTATAAGGTATGGATCTCTATATACTGGTTGGGGGAAGGTTCTGTCTGGTATAAGGTATGGATCTCTATATACTGGTTGGGGGAAGGTTCTGTCTGGTATAAGGTATGGATCTCTATATACTGGTTGGGGGAAGGTTCTGTCTGGTATAAGGTATGGATCTCTATATACTGGTTCTGTCCGGTATAAGCTATGGTTCTCTATATACTGGTTGGGGGAAGGTTCTGTCTGGTATAAGGTATGGATCTCTATATACTGGTTGGGGGAAGGTTCTGTCTGGTATAAGGTATGGATCTCTATATACTGGTTCTGTCCGGTATAAGCTATGGTTCTCTATATACTGGTTGGGGGAAGGTTCTGTCTGGTATAAGGTATGTATCTCTATATACTGGTTGGGGGCTGGTTCTGTCCGGTATAAGGTATGGATCTCTATATACTGGTTGGGGGAAGGTTCTGTCTGGTATAAGGTATGGATCTCTATATACTGGTTCTGTCCGGTATAAGCTATGGTTCTCTATATACTGGTTGGGGGAAGGTTCTGTCTGGTATAAGGTATGGATCTCTATATACTGGTTGGGGGAAGGTTCTGTCTGGTATAAGGTATGGATCTCTATATACTGGTTCTGTCCGGTATAAGCTATGGTTCTCTATATACTGGTTGGGGGAAGGTTCTGTCTGGTATAAGGTATGTATCTCTATATACTGGTTGGGGGCTGGTTCTGTCCGGTATAAGCTATGGTTCTCTATATACTGGTTGGGGGCTGGTTCTGTCTTGTATAAGGTATGGTTCTCTATATACTGGTTGGGGGCTGGTTCTGTCCGGTATAAGGTATGGATCTCTATATACTGGTTGGGGGCTGGTTCTGTCCGGTATAAGGTATGGATCTCTATATACTGGTTGGGGGCTGGTTCTGTCCGGTATAAGGTATGGATCTCTATATACTGGTTGGGGGACGGTTCTGTCTTGTATAAGGTATGGATCTCTATATACTGGTTGGGGGCTGGTTCTGTCCAGTATAAGGTATGGATCTCTATGTACTGGTTTGGGGCTGGTTTTGTCCATCTCTCTGGTATATGGAATGGAGTTCTATACACCCGAGGTTGGGAGGTTGGGAGGTTGGGGGGGGGTTTTGGCTCGGCAGACTATTTGGCACCACAAGGCCGGTGACTCAATCTTCCAGAGTCGGATCGGGGGGCGGGTCACACTGTCTTTATACTGATCCCATTTTCCCTTCCCATCTTCCAAGACCGAATTGGGTCTTTTTTTCGTTGAGAGTTTCACAAGTACAAATTCCGAAATTCATCCGAAAGTCAGAATTTGAACCCTAGGAAAAGTCCCGCCATTCTTTATTTTGCCGGGGGTGGGGCGGAGGGTTGACCTTAATTTTCGGACACATTTTTCGCTCTATAAAGGCAGTACTTTTCAGTCTGTAATACGGGAGGAGGATTGTCTGTCACATCCGCTGTACTTCGGGTTCAGGAACGTTCTGGTGGCTGGTGGTGGTGGAAGGCCAGCAGGCTCTAGAGGTGAACTCCACATTCCACTGACGAAACGCGTTGAACGTTGCTATTGGCTCCCTGGTGCTAGTCTGGTATATTTCGGGCTCACTGGTCGGCCAGCATCCTTTCCCCGGTGATGAAGACAGGCGGCAGCTGTGGGTGGCTCTTCTGGTGTCTGAGAAGTTTGGTGTACTGGGTGAAGTCTCTGCCACAGCCGGAGCAAAGGAACAGCTCCACGGCCGGGTGGGCTCTGCGGTGGACGGCGAGCTCGGACTCGGCCTTGAAGCACTTGCCGCAGTCGTCGCAGGAGAACTTGCGCTCTCGGTTGTGCATGAGCTGGTGGTGGAAGAGGTCGTCGGTTCGGGTGAAGGACATGCCGCACTCTGAACACTCGCACAGCTTCTTGCCGGCATGGATCTTGCCGTGGGTGACCAGGCTAGAGCGGGCGTTGAAGCGCCTGCCGCACTCGGTGCAGCCGTAGGGTTTCTCGCCAGTGTGGGTGCGGCGGTGGATGACCAGGGCGGTGTTGTGGCGGTAGTACTTGCCGCACTCCAGGCAGGGGTGGAGTTTGACGGTCAGCGCATGCATAGGCTCGTGTCTGGTGAAGGCCTCAATGGTGGCAAACATCTTCTTGCAGTTGGAGCAGTAAGTGGGAGTTAGGACCGGGGAAGAGGTCACGTCGGGCTGTGTGGAGGGCGGGTGCCGGCCCGCCTCTGTCATATAAGCCCCGCCCTTACTGAAGTCCGCCATATTGGAGAGAGCGTACTGGGCGGGGGAAGGGTGTCGAGTGCTCAGGAAATTTCCGCTCCACAGGGGCTCCACTGACCCCATGACTGCGGGAGACCGCCCATCAATACAACCTGTGGGGGGATGGGCGGCGGCACCTGGGAACTGGCCAGTAGGGGGCGGAATCCGATTGTCCATCAGATGGGGGATGGGATCTGCAGTCCTGGACTGTGGGAGTGGCCGAGGATGAGATGCACCTGCGGGGGAGAAGTCATTGTTACTGCGGTCCTTAAAATCACCAACATGCCAAGCAAATGTCTGAGCTCCGCCCACTGCATACACCCCCAAAATCACCCCTCCCCCTCATCTATGTGGGCAGGCTCTATGGTGTCACATGACAGGAAGTACTGCTCTGTACGGGGTGTGCGGGCTCTATGGTGTCACATGACAGGAAGTACTGCTCTATACGGGCTCTATGGTGTCACATGACAGGAAGTACCGCTCTGTACGGGGTGTGCGGGCTCTATGGTGTCACATGACAGGAAGTATTGCTCTGTACAGGGTGTGCGGGCTCTATGGTGTCATGTGACAGGAAG
Organism: Lithobates clamitans; assembly: GCA_037952925.1. NCBI lineage: Eukaryota > Metazoa > Chordata > Amphibia > Anura > Ranidae > Lithobates > Lithobates clamitans. Next base: position 27,717 of record JBBGZY010003242.1, read on the forward strand.
TACTGCTCTGTACGTGCTCTGTGTCACATGACAGGAAGTACCGCTCTGTACGAGCTCTATGGTGTCACATGACAGGAAGTACCGCTCTGTACGGGGTGTACGGGCTCTATGGTGTCACATGACAGGAAGTACTGCTCTGTACGAGGTGTGCGGGCTCTATGGTGTCACATGACAGGAAGTACTGCTCTGTACGAGGTGTGCGGGCTCTATGGTGTCACATGACAGGAAGTACTGCTCTGTACGGGGTGTGCGGGCTCTATGGTGTCACATGACAGGAAGTACTGCTCTGTACGAGGTGTGCGGGCTCTATGGTGTCACATGACAGGAAGTACTGCTCTGTACGAGGTGTACGGGCTCTATGGTGTCACATGACAGGAAGTACTGCTCTGTGCGGGCTCTATGGTGTCACATGACAGGAAGTACTGCTCTGTACAGGGTGTACGGGCTCTATGGTGTCACATGACAGGAAGTACTGCTCTGTACGGGGTGTGCGGGCTCTATGGTGTCACATGAAAGGAAGTACCGCTCTGTACGAGGTGTGCGGGCTCTATGGTGTCACATGACAGGAAGTACTGCTCTGTACGAGGTGTGCGGGCTCTATGGTGTCACATGACAGGAAGTACTGCTCTGTACGAGGTGTGCGGGCTCTATGGTGTCACATGACAGGAAGTACTGCTCTGTACGAGGTGTGCGGGCTCTATGGTGTCACATGACAGGAAGTACTGCTCTGTACGAGGTGTGCGGGCTCTATGGTGTCACATGACAGGAAGTACTGCTCTGTACGGGGTGTGCGGGCTCTATGGTGTCATGTGACAGAAAGTACTGCTCTGTACGGGGTGTGCGGGCTCTATGGTGTCACATGACAGGAAGTACCGCTCTGTACGAGCACTATGGTGTCACATGACAGGAAGTACTGCTCTGTACGAGGTGTGCGGGCTCTATGGTGTCACATGACAGGAAGTACTGCTCTGTACGGGGTGTGCGGGCTCTATGGTGTCACATGACAGGAAGTACCGCTCTGTACGAGGTGTGCGGGCTCTATGGTGTCACATGACAGGAAGTACTGCTCTGTACGAGGTGTGCGGGCTCTATGGTGTCACATGACAGGAAGTACCGCTCTGTACGAGGTGTGCGGGCTCTATGGTGTCACATGACAGGAAGTACCGCTCTGTACGAGGTGTGCGGGCTCTATGGTGTCACATGACAGGAAGTACTGCTCTGTACGAGGTGTGCGGGCTCTATGGTGTCACATGACAGGAAGTACTGCTCTGTACGGGCTCTATGGTGTCACATGACAGGAAGTACTGCTCTGTACGGGGTGTGCGGGCTCTATGGTGTCACATGACAGGAAGTACTGCTCTGTACAAGGTGTGCGGGCTCTATGGTGTCACATGACAGGAAGTACTGCTCTGTACGGGGTGTGCGGGCTCTATGGTGTCACATGACAGGAAGTACCGCTCTGTACGGGGTGTGCGGGCTCTATGGTGTCACATGACAGGAAGTACCGCTCTGTACGGGCTCTATGGTGTCACATGACAGGAAGTACTGCTCTGTACGGGGTGTGCGGGCTCTATGGTGTCACATGACAGGAAGTACCGCTCTGTACAGGCTCTATGGTGTCACATGACAGGAAGTACTGCTCTGTACGGGGTGTGCGGGCTCTATGGTGTCACATGACAGGAAGTACCGCTCTGTACGGGGTGTACAGGCTCTATGGTGTCACATGACAGGAAGTACTGCTCTGTACGGGGTGTGCGGGCTCTATGGTGTCACATGACAGGAAGTACTGCTCTGTACGGGGTGTGCGGGCTCTATGGTGTCACATGACAGGAAGTACCGCTCTGTACGAGGTGTGCGGGCTCTATGGTGTCACATGACAGGAAGTACCGCTCTGTACGAGGTGTGCGGGCTCTATGGTGTCACATGACAGGAAGTACCGCTCTGTACGAGGTGTGCGGGCTCTATGGTGTCACATGACAGGAAGTACCGCTCTGTACGTGGTGTACGGGCTCTATGGTGTCACATGACAGGAAGTACCGCTCTGTACGAGGTGTGCGGGCTCTATGGTGTCACATGACAGGAAGTACCGCTCTGTACGGGGTGTGCGGGCTCTATGGTGTCACATGACAGGAAGTACCGCTCTGTACGAGGTGTGCGGGCTCTATGGTGTCACATGACAGGAAGTACCGCTCTGTACGGGGTGTGCGGGCTCTATGGTGTCACATGACAGGAAGTACTGCTCTGTACGAGGTGTGCGGGCTCTATGGTGTCACATGACAGGAAGTACTGCTCTGTACGAGGTGTGCGGGCTCTATGGTGTCACATGACAGGAAGTACTGCTCTGTACGAGGTGTGCGGGCTCTATGGTGTCACATGACAGGAAGTACTGCTCTGTACGAGGTGTGCGGGCTCTATGGTGTCACATGACAGGAAGTACCGCTCTGTACGAGGTGTGCGGGCTCTATGGTGTCACATGACAGGAAGTACTGCTCTGTACGAGGTGTGCGAGCTCTATGGTGTCACATGACAGGAAGTACTGCTCTGTACGAGGTGTGCGGGCTCTATGGTGTCACATGACAGGAAGTACTGCTCTGTACGAGGTGTGCGGGCTCTATGGTGTCACATGACAGGAAGTACTGCTCTGTACGAGGTGTGCGGGCTCTATGGTGTCATGTGACAGAAAGTACTGCTCTATACGGGGTGTGCGGGCTCTATGGTGTCACATGACAGGAAGTACCGCTCTGTACGAGGTGTGCGGGCTCTATTGTGTCATGTGACAGGAAGTACTGCTCTGTACGGGGTGTGCGGGCTCTATGGTGTCATGTGACAGAAAGTACTGCTCTATACGGGGTGTGCGGGCTCTATGGTGTCACATGACAGGAAGTACCGCTCTGTACGAGGTGTGCGGGCTCTATGGTGTCACATGACAGGAAGTACTGCTCTGTACGAGGTGTGCGGGCTCTATGGTGTCATGTGACAGAAAGTACTGCTCTATACGGGGTGTGCGGGCTCTATGGTGTCACATGACAGGAAGTACCGCTCTGTACGAGGTGTGCGGGCTCTATGGTGTCACATGACAGGAAGTACTGCTCTGTACGAGGTGTGCGGGCCCTATGGTGTCACATGACAGGAAGTACCGCTCTGTACGAGGTGTGCGGGCTCTATGGTGTCACATGACAGGAAGTACTGCTCTGTACGGGCTCTATGGTGTCACATGACAGGAAGTACTGCTCTGTACGGGGTGTGCGGGCTCTATGGTGTCACATGACAGGAAGTACCGCTCTGTACGGGCTCTATGGTGTCACATGACAGGAAGTACTGCTCTGTACGGGGTGTGCGGGCTCTATGGTGTCACATGACAGGAAGTACCGCTCTGTACGGGGTGTACAGGCTCTATGGTGTCACATGACAGGAAGTACCGCTCTGTACGGGGTGTACAGGCTCTATGGTGTCACATGACAGGAAGTACTGCTCTGTACGGGGTGTGCGGGCTCTATGGTGTCACATGACAGGAAGTACTGCTCTGTACAAGGTGTGCGGGCTCTGTGGTGTCACATGACAGGAAGTACCGCTCTGTACGAGGTGTGCGGGCTCTATGGTGTCACATGACAGGAAGTACCGCTCTGTACGGGGTGTACGGGCTCTATGGTGTCACATGACAGGAAGTACCGCTCTGTACGAGGTGTGCGGGCTCTATGGTGTCACATGACAGGAAGTACTGCTCTATACGGGGTGTACGGGCTCTATGGTGTCACATGACAGGAAGTACTGCTCTGTACGGGCTCTATGGTGTCACATGACAGGAAGTACTGCTCTGTACGAGGTGTAAGGGCTCTATGGTGTCACATGACAGGAAGTATCGCTCTGTACGGGGTGTGCGGGCTCTATGGTGTCACATGACAGGAAGTACCGCTCTGTACGAGGTGTACGGGCTCTATGGTGTCACATGACAGGAAGTACCGCTCTGTACGGGATGTGCGGGCTCTATGGTGTCACATGACAGGAAGTATCGCTCTGTACGGGGTGTGCGGGCTCTATGGTGTCACATGACAGGAAGTACTGCTCTGTACAAGGTGTGCGGGCTCTATGGTGTCACATGACAGGAAGTACTGCTTTGTACGAGGTGTGCGGGCTCTATGGTGTCACATGACAGGAAGTACCGCTCTGTACGGGGTGTGCGTGCTCTATGGTGTCACATGACAGGAAGTACTGCTCTGTACGGGGTGTGCGGGCTCTATGGTGTCACATGACAGGAAGTACTGCTCTGTACGAGGTGTGCGGGCTCTATGGTGTCACATGACAGGAAGTACTGCTCTGTACGGGCTCTATGGTGTCACATGACAGGAAGTACTGCTCTGTACGAGGTGTGCGGGCTCTATGGTGTCACATGACAGGAAGTACTGCTCTGTACGGGCTCTATGGTGTCACATGACAGGAAGTACTGCTCTGTACGAGGTGTGCGGGCTCTATGGTGTCACATGACAGGAAGTACTGCTCTGTACGGGGTGTGCGGGCTCTATGGTGTCACATGACAGGAAGTACTGCTCTGTACGGGGTGTGCGGGCTCTATGGTGTCACATGACAGGAAGTACCGCTCTGTACGGGGTGTGCGGGCTCTATGGTGTCACATGACAGGAAGTACTGCTCTGTACGAGGTGTGCGGGCTCTATGGTGTCACATGACAGGAAGTACTGCTCTGTACGGGCTCTATGGTGTCACATGACAGGAAGTACCGCTCTGTACGGGCTCTATGGTGTCACATGACAGGAAGTACTGCTCTGTACAAGGTGTGCGGGCTCTATGGTGTCACATGACAGGAAGTACTGCTCTGTACGAGGTGTGCGGGCTCTATGGTGTCACATGACAGGAAGTACTGCTCTGTACGGGCTCTATGGTGTAACATGACAGGAAGTACCGCTCTTTCCGGGCTCTATGGTGTCACATGACAGGAAGTACTGCTTTGTACGGGGTGTGCGGGCTCTATGGTGTCACATGACAGGAAGTACCGCTCTGTACGGGGTGTGCGGGCTCTATGGTGTCACATGACAGGAAGTACCGCTCTGTACGGGGTGTGCGGGCTCTATGGTGTCACATGACAGGAAGTACCGCTCTGTACGGGGTGTGCGGGCTCTATGGTGTCACATGACAGGAAGTACTGCTCTATACGGGGTGTGCGGGGCTCTATGATGTCACATGACAGGAAGTACTGCTCTGTACGGGGTGTGCGGGCTCTATGGTGTCACATGACAGGAAGTACTGCTCTGTACGGGGTGTGCGGGCTCTATGGTGTCACATGACAGGAAGTACTGCTCTGTACGGGGTGTGCGGGCTCTATGGTGTCACATGACAGGAAGTACTGCTCTGTACGAGGTGTGCGGGCTCTATGGTGTCACATGACAGGAAGTACTGCTCTGTACGAGGTGTGCGGGCTCTATGGTGTCACATGACAGGAAGTACCGCTCTGTACGGGGTGTACGGGCTCTATGGTGTCACATGACAGGAAGTACCGCTCTGTACAAGGTGTGCGGGCTCTATGGTGTCACATGACAGGAAGTACTGCTCTGTACAAGGTGTGCGGGCTCTATGGTGTCACATGACAGGAAGTACTGCTCTGTACGAGGTGTGCGGGCTCTATGGTGTCACATGACAGGAAGTACTGCTCTGTACGGGCTCTATGGTGTCACATGACAGGAAGTACTGCTCTGTACGGGCTCTATGGTGTCACATGACAGGAAGTACCGCTCTGTACGAGGTGTACGGGCTCTATGGTGTCACATGACAGGAAGTACCGCTCTGTACGAGGTGTGCGGGCTCTATGGTGTCACATGACAGGAAGTACTGCTCTGTACGAGGTGTGCGGGCTCTATGGTGTCACATGACAGGAAGTACTGCTCTGTACGGGCTCTATGGTGTCACATGACAGGAAGTACCGCTCTGTACGAGGTGTGCGGGCTCTATGGTGTCACATGACAGGAAGTACCGCTCTGTACGAGGTGTACGGGCTCTATGGTGTCACATGACAGGAAGTACTGCTCTGTACGAGGTGTGCGGGCTCTATGGTGTCACATGACAGGAAGTACTGCTCTGTACGAGGTGTGCGGGCTCTATGGTGTCACATGACAGGAAGTACCGCTCTGTACGGGGTGTGCGGGCTCTATGGTGTCACATGACAGGAAGTACCGCTCTGTACGAGGTGTGCGGGCTCTATGGTGTCACATGACAGGAAGTACTGCTCTGTACGAGGTGTGCGGGCTCTATGGTGTCACATGACAGGAAGTACCGCTCTGTACGGGGTGTGCGGGCTCTATGGTGTCACATGACAGGAAGTACCGCTCTGTACGAGGTGTGCGGGCTCTATGGTGTCACATGACAGGAAGTACCGCTCTGTACGAGGTGTGCGGGCTCTATGGTGTCACATGACAGGAAGTACCGCTCTGTACGGGGTGTGCGGGCTCTATGGTGTCACATGACAGGAAGTACCGCTCTGTACGAGGTGTGCGGGCTCTATGGTGTCACATGACAGGAAGTACCGCTCTGTACGAGGTGTGCGGGCTCTATGGTGTCACATGACAGGAAGTACCGCTCTGTACGAGGTGTGCGGGCTCTATGGTGTCACATGACAGGAAGTACCGCTCTGTACGAGGTGTGCGGGCTCTATGGTGTCACATGACAGGAAGTACCGCTCTGTACGGGGTGTGCGGGCTCTATGGTGTCACATGACAGGAAGTACCGCTCTGTACGAGGTGTGCGGGCTCTATGGTGTCATATGACAGGAAGTACTGCTCTGTACGGGGTGTGCGGGCTCTATGGTGTCACATGACAGGAAGTACCGCTCTGTACGAGGTGTGCGGGCTCTATGGTGTCACATGACAGGAAGTACTGCTCTGTACGAGGTGTGCGGGCTCTATGGTGTCATGTGACAGAAAGTACTGCTCTATACGGGGTGTGCGGGCTCTATGGTGTCACATGACAGGAAGTACCGCTCTGTACGAGGTGTGCGGGCTCTATGGTGTCACATGACAGGAAGTACCGCTCTGTACGAGGTGTACGGGCTCTATGGTGTCACATGACAGGAAGTACTGCTCTGTACGAGGTGTGCGGGCCCTATGGTGTCACATGACAGGAAGTACCGCTCTGTACGAGGTGTGCGGGCTCTATGGTGTCACATGACAGGAAGTACTGCTCTGTACGGGCTCTATGGTGTCACATGACAGGAAGTACTGCTCTGTACGGGGTGTGCGGGCTCTATGGTGTCACATGACAGGAAGTACCGCTCTGTACGGGCTCTATGGTGTCACATGACAGGAAGTACTGCTCTGTACGGGGTGTGCGGGCTCTATGGTGTCACATGACAGGAAGTACCGCTCTGTACGGGGTGTACAGGCTCTATGGTGTCACATGACAGGAAGTACCGCTCTGTACGGGGTGTACAGGCTCTATGGTGTCACATGACAGGAAGTACTGCTCTGTACGGGGTGTGCGGGCTCTATGGTGTCACATGACAGGAAGTACTGCTCTGTACGAGGTGTGCGGGCTCTATGGTGTCACATGACAGGAAGTACTGCTCTGTACGAGGTGTACGGGGTCTATGGTGTCACATGACAGGAAGTACTGCTCTGTACAAGGTGTGCGGGCTCTGTGGTGTCACATGACAGGAAGTACCGCTCTGTACGAGGTGTGCGGGCTCTATGGTGTCACATGACAGGAAGTACCGCTCTGTACGGGGTGTACGGGCTCTATGGTGTCACATGACAGGAAGTACCGCTCTGTACGAGGTGTGCGGGCTCTATGGTGTCACATGACAGGAAGTACTGCTCTATACGGGGTGTACGGGCTCTATGGTGTCACATGACAGGAAGTACTGCTCTGTACGGGCTCTATGGTGTCACATGACAGGAAGTACCGCTCTGTACGGGGTGTGCGGGCTCTATGGTGTCACATGACAGGAAGTACCGCTCTGTACGGGGTGTGCGGGCTCTATGGTGTCACATGACAGGAAGTACCGCTCTGTACGAGGTGTGCGGGCTCTATGGTGTCACATGACAGGAAGTACCGCTCTGTACGGGGTGTGCGGGCTCTATGGTGTCACATGACAGGAAGTACTGCTCTGTACGGGGTGTGCGGGCTCTATGGTGTCACATGACAGGAAGTATCGCTCTGTACGAGGTGTGCGGGCTCTATGGTGTCACATGACAGGAAGTACTGCTCTGTACGAGGTGTAAGGGCTCTATGGTGTCACATGACAGGAAGTATCGCTCTGTACGGGGTGTGCGGGCTCTATGGTGTCACATGACAGGAAGTACCGCTCTGTACGAGGTGTACGGGCTCTATGGTGTCACATGACAGGAAGTACCGCTCTGTACGGGATGTGCGGGCTCTATGGTGTCACATGACAGGAAGTATCGCTCTGTACGGGGTGTGCGGGCTCTATGGTGTCACATGACAGGAAGTACTGCTCTGTACAAGGTGTGCGGGCTCTATGGTGTCACATGACAGGAAGTACTGCTTTGTACGAGGTGTGCGGGCTCTATGGTGTCACATGACAGGAAGTACCGCTCTGTACGGGGTGTGCGTGCTCTATGGTGTCACATGACAGGAAGTACTGCTCTGTACGGGGTGTGCGGGCTCTATGGTGTCACATGACAGGAAGTACTGCTCTGTACGAGGTGTGCGGGCTCTATGGTGTCACATGACAGGAAGTACTGCTCTGTACGGGCTCTATGGTGTCACATGACAGGAAGTACTGCTCTGTACGAGGTGTGCGGGCTCTATGGTGTCACATGACAGGAAGTACTGCTCTGTACGGGCTCTATGGTGTCACATGACAGGAAGTATCGCTCTGTACGGGGTGTGCGGGCTCTATGGTGTCACATGACAGGAAGTACTGCTCTGTACGAGGTGTGCGGGCTCTATGGTGTCACATGACAGGAAGTACTGCTCTGTACGGGGTGTGCGGGCTCTATGGTGTCACATGACAGGAAGTACTGCTCTGTACGGGGTGTGCGGGCTCTATGGTGTCACATGACAGGAAGTACCGCTCTGTACGGGGTGTGCGGGCTCTATGGTGTCACATGACAGGAAGTACTGCTCTGTACGAGGTGTGCGGGCTCTATGGTGTCACATGACAGGAAGTACTGCTCTGTACGGGCTCTATGGTGTCACATGACAGGAAGTACCGCTCTGTACGGGCTCTATGGTGTCACATGACAGGAAGTACTGCTCTGTACAAGGTGTGCGGGCTCTATGGTGTCACATGACAGGAAGTACTGCTCTGTACGAGGTGTGCGGGCTCTATGGTGTCACATGACAGGAAGTACTGCTCTGTACGGGCTCTATGGTGTAACATGACAGGAAGTACCGCTCTTTCCGGGCTCTATGGTGTCACATGACAGGAAGTACTGCTTTGTACGGGGTGTGCGGGCTCTATGGTGTCACATGACAGGAAGTACTGCTCTGTACGAGGTGTGCGGGCTCTATGGTGTCACATGACAGGAAGTACTGCTCTGTACGGGCTCTATGGTGTAACATGACAGGAAGTACCGCTCTTTCCGGGCTCTATGGTGTCACATGACAGGAAGTACTGCTCTGTACGGGGTGTACGGGCTCTATGGTGTCACATGACAGGAAGTACTGCTCTGTACAAGGTGTGCGGGCTCTATGGTGTCACATGACAGGAAGTACTGCTCTGTACGAGGTGTGCGGGCTCTATGGTGTCACATGACAGGAAGTACTGCTCTGTACGGGCTCTATGGTGTAACATGACAGGAAGTACCGCTCTTTCCGGGCTCTATGGTGTCACATGACAGGAAGTACTGCTCTGTACGGGGTGTGCGGGCTCTATGGTGTCACATGACAGGAAGTACTGCTCTGTACGAGGTGTGCGGGCTCTATGGTGTCACATGACAGGAAGTACCGCTCTGTACGAGGTGTGCGGGCTCTATGGTGTCACATGACAGGAAGTACCGCTCTGTACGGGGTGTACGGGCTCTATGGTGTCATATGACAGGAAGTACCGCTCTGTACAAGGTGTGCGGGCTCTATGGTGTCACATGACAGGAAGTACTGCTCTGTACAAGGTGTGCGGGCTCTATGGTGTCACATGACAGGAAGTACCGCTCTGTACGGGGTGTACAGGCTCTATGGTGTCACATGACAGGAAGTACTGCTCTGTACGAGGTGTGCGGGCTCTATGGTGTCACATGACAGGAAGTACCGCTCTGTACGAGGTGTGCGGGCTCTATGGTGTCACATGACAGGAAGTACCGCTCTGTACGAGGTGTGCGGGCTCTATGGTGTCACATGACAGGAAGTACTGCTCTGTACGGGCTCTATGGTGTCACATGACAGGAAGTACTGCTCTGTACGGGCTCTATGGTGTCACATGACAGGAAGTACCGCTCTGTACGAGGTGTACGGGCTCTATGGTGTCACATGACAGGAAGTACCGCTCTGTACGAGGTGTGCGGGCTCTATGGTGTCACATGACAGGAAGTACTGCTCTGTACGAGGTGTGCGGGCTCTATGGTGTCACATGACAGGAAGTACTGCTCTGTACGGGCTCTATGGTGTCACATGACAGGAAGTACTGCTCTGTACGGGCTCTATGGTGTCACATGACAGGAAGTACCGCTCTGTACGAGGTGTGCGGGCTCTATGGTGTCACATGACAGGAAGTACCGCTCTGTACGAGGTGTACGGGCTCTATGGTGTCACATGACAGGAAGTACTGCTCTGTACGAGGTGTGCGGGCTCTATGGTGTCACATGACAGGAAGTACTGCTCTGTACGAGGTGTGCGGGCTCTATGGTGTCACATGACAGGAAGTACCGCTCTGTACGGGGTGTGCGGGCTCTATGGTGTCACATGACAGGAAGTACCGCTCTGTACGAGGTGTGCGGGCTCTATGGTGTCACATGACAGGAAGTACCGCTCTGTACGAGGTGTGCGGGCTCTATGGTGTCACATGACAGGAAGTACCGCTCTGTACGGGGTGTGCGGGCTCTATGGTGTCACATGACAGGAAGTACCGCTCTGTACGAGGTGTGCGGGCTCTATGGTGTCACATGACAGGAAGTACCGCTCTGTACGAGGTGTGCGGGCTCTATGGTGTCACATGACAGGAAGTACCGCTCTGTACGGGGTGTGCGGGCTCTATGGTGTCACATGACAGGAAGTACCGCTCTGTACGAGGTGTGCGGGCTCTATGGTGTCACATGACAGGAAGTACCGCTCTGTACGAGGTGTGCGGGCTCTATGGTGTCACATGACAGGAAGTACCGCTCTGTACGAGGTGTGCGGGCTCTATGGTGTCACATGACAGGAAGTACCGCTCTGTACGAGGTGTGCGGGCTCTATGGTGTCACATGACAGGAAGTACCGCTCTGTACGGGGTGTGCGGCTCTATGGTGTCACATGACAGGAAGTACCGCTCTGTACGGGGTGTGCGGGCTCTATGGTGTCACATGACAGGAAGTACCGCTCTGTACGAGGTGTGCGGGCTCTATGGTGTCATATGACAGGAAGTACCGCTCTGTACGGGCTCTATGGTGTCACATGACAGGAAGTACCGCTCTGTACGAGGTGTGCGGGCTCTATGGTGTCACATGACAGGAAGTACTGCTCTGTACGAGGTGTGCGGGCTCTATGGTGTCACATGACAGGAAGTACTGCTCTGTACGAGGTGTGCGGCTCTATGGTGTCACATGACAGGAAGTACCGCTCTGTACGGGCTCTATGGTGTCACATGACAGGAAGTACCGCTCTGTACGAGGTGTGCGGGCTCTATGGTGTCACATGACAGGAAGTACCGCTCTGTACGGGGTGTGCGGGCTCTATGGTGTCACATGACAGGAAGTACTGCTCTGTACGAGGTGTGCGGGCTCTATGGTGTCACATGACAGGAAGTACCGCTCTGTACGAGGTGTGCGGGCTCTATGGTGTCATATGACAGGAAGTACCGCTCTGTACGGGCTCTATGGTGTCACATGACAGGAAGTACCGCTCTGTACGAGGTGTGCGGGCTCTATGGTGTCACATGACAGGAAGTACTGCTCTGTACGAGGTGTGCGGCTCTATGGTGTCACATGACAGGAAGTACTGCTCTGTACGAGGTGTGCGGGCTCTATGGTGTCACATGACAGGAAGTACCGCTCTGTACGGGGTGTACGGGCTCTATGGTGTCATATGACAGGAAGTACCGCTCTGTACAAGGTGTGCGGGCTCTATGGTGTCACATGACAGGAAGTACTGCTCTGTACAAGGTGTGCGGGCTCTATGGTGTCACATGACAGGAAGTACCGCTCTGTACGGGGTGTACAGGCTCTATGGTGTCACATGACAGGAAGTACTGCTCTGTACGAGGTGTGCGGGCTCTATGGTGTCACATGACAGGAAGTACCGCTCTGTACGAGGTGTGCGGGCTCTATGGTGTCACATGACAGGAAGTACCGCTCTGTACGAGGTGTGCGGGCTCTATGGTGTCACATGACAGGAAGTACTGCTCTGTACGGGCTCTATGGTGTCACATGACAGGAAGTACTGCTCTGTACGGGCTCTATGGTGTCACATGACAGGAAGTACCGCTCTGTACGAGGTGTACGGGCTCTATGGTGTCACATGACAGGAAGTACCGCTCTGTACGAGGTGTGCGGGCTCTATGGTGTCACATGACAGGAAGTACTGCTCTGTACGAGGTGTGCGGGCTCTATGGTGTCACATGACAGGAAGTACTGCTCTGTACGGGCTCTATGGTGTCACATGACAGGAAGTACTGCTCTGTACGGGCTCTATGGTGTCACATGACAGGAAGTACCGCTCTGTACGAGGTGTGCGGGCTCTATGGTGTCACATGACAGGAAGTACCGCTCTGTACGAGGTGTACGGGCTCTATGGTGTCACATGACAGGAAGTACTGCTCTGTACGAGGTGTGCGGGCTCTATGGTGTCACATGACAGGAAGTACTGCTCTGTACGAGGTGTGCGGGCTCTATGGTGTCACATGACAGGAAGTACCGCTCTGTACGGGGTGTGCGGGCTCTATGGTGTCACATGACAGGAAGTACCGCTCTGTACGAGGTGTGCGGGCTCTATGGTGTCACATGACAGGAAGTACCGCTCTGTACGAGGTGTGCGGGCTCTATGGTGTCACATGACAGGAAGTACCGCTCTGTACGGGGTGTGCGGGCTCTATGGTGTCACATGACAGGAAGTACCGCTCTGTACGAGGTGTGCGGGCTCTATGGTGTCACATGACAGGAAGTACCGCTCTGTACGAGGTGTGCGGGCTCTATGGTGTCACATGACAGGAAGTACCGCTCTGTACGGGGTGTGCGGGCTCTATGGTGTCACATGACAGGAAGTACCGCTCTGTACGAGGTGTGCGGGCTCTATGGTGTCACATGACAGGAAGTACCGCTCTGTACGAGGTGTGCGGGCTCTATGGTGTCACATGACAGGAAGTACCGCTCTGTACGAGGTGTGCGGGCTCTATGGTGTCACATGACAGGAAGTACCGCTCTGTACGAGGTGTGCGGGCTCTATGGTGTCACATGACAGGAAGTACCGCTCTGTACGGGGTGTGCGGCTCTATGGTGTCACATGACAGGAAGTACCGCTCTGTACGGGGTGTGCGGGCTCTATGGTGTCACATGACAGGAAGTACCGCTCTGTACGAGGTGTGCGGGCTCTATGGTGTCATATGACAGGAAGTACCGCTCTGTACGGGCTCTATGGTGTCACATGACAGGAAGTACCGCTCTGTACGAGGTGTGCGGGCTCTATGGTGTCACATGACAGGAAGTACTGCTCTGTACGAGGTGTGCGGGCTCTATGGTGTCACATGACAGGAAGTACTGCTCTGTACGAGGTGTGCGGCTCTATGGTGTCACATGACAGGAAGTACCGCTCTGTACGGGCTCTATGGTGTCACATGACAGGAAGTACCGCTCTGTACGAGGTGTGCGGGCTCTATGGTGTCACATGACAGGAAGTACCGCTCTGTACGGGGTGTGCGGGCTCTATGGTGTCACATGACAGGAAGTACTGCTCTGTACGAGGTGTGCGGGCTCTATGGTGTCACATGACAGGAAGTACTGCTCTGTACGGGCTCTATGGTGTCACATGACAGGAAGTACTGCTCTGTACGGGCTCTATGGTGTCACATGACAGGAAGTACTGCTCTGTACGGGCTCTATGGTGTCACATGACAGGAAGTACCGCTCTGTACGAGGTGTGCGGGCTCTATGGTGTCACATGACAGGAAGTACCGCTCTGTACGAGGTGTGCGGGCTCTATGGTGTCACATGACAGGAAGTACTGCTCTGTACGAGGTGTGCGGGCTCTATGGTGTCACATGACAGGAAGTACCGCTCTGTACGGGCTCTATGGTGTCACATGACAGGAAGTACCGCTCTGTACGAGGTGTGCGGGCTCTATGGTGTCACATGACAGGAAGTACTGCTCTGTACGAGGTGTGCGGCTCTATGGTGTCACATGACAGGAAGTACTGCTCTGTACGAGGTGTGCGGGCTCTATGGTGTCACATGACAGGAAGTACCGCTCTGTACGGGGTGTACGGGCTCTATGGTGTCATATGACAGGAAGTACCGCTCTGTACAAGGTGTGCGGGCTCTATGGTGTCACATGACAGGAAGTACTGCTCTGTACAAGGTGTGCGGGCTCTATGGTGTCACATGACAGGAAGTACCGCTCTGTACGGGGTGTACAGGCTCTATGGTGTCACATGACAGGAAGTACTGCTCTGTACGAGGTGTGCGGGCTCTATGGTGTCACATGACAGGAAGTACCGCTCTGTACGAGGTGTGCGGGCTCTATGGTGTCACATGACAGGAAGTACCGCTCTGTACGAGGTGTGCGGGCTCTATGGTGTCACATGACAGGAAGTACTGCTCTGTACGGGCTCTATGGTGTCACATGACAGGAAGTACTGCTCTGTACGGGCTCTATGGTGTCACATGACAGGAAGTACCGCTCTGTACGAGGTGTACGGGCTCTATGGTGTCACATGACAGGAAGTACCGCTCTGTACGAGGTGTGCGGGCTCTATGGTGTCACATGACAGGAAGTACTGCTCTGTACGAGGTGTGCGGGCTCTATGGTGTCACATGACAGGAAGTACTGCTCTGTACGGGCTCTATGGTGTCACATGACAGGAAGTACTGCTCTGTACGGGCTCTATGGTGTCACATGACAGGAAGTACCGCTCTGTACGAGGTGTGCGGGCTCTATGGTGTCACATGACAGGAAGTACCGCTCTGTACGAGGTGTACGGGCTCTATGGTGTCACATGACAGGAAGTACTGCTCTGTACGAGGTGTGCGGGCTCTATGGTGTCACATGACAGGAAGTACTGCTCTGTACGAGGTGTGCGGGCTCTATGGTGTCACATGACAGGAAGTACCGCTCTGTACGGGGTGTGCGGGCTCTATGGTGTCACATGACAGGAAGTACCGCTCTGTATGAGGTGTGCGGGCTCTATGGTGTCACATGACAGGAAGTACCGCTCTGTACGAGGTGTGCGGGCTCTATGGTGTCACATGACAGGAAGTACCGCTCTGTACGGGGTGTGCGGGCTCTATGGTGTCACATGACAGGAAGTACCGCTCTGTACGAGGTGTGCGGGCTCTATGGTGTCACATGACAGGAAGTACCGCTCTGTACGAGGTGTGCGGGCTCTATGGTGTCACATGACAGGAAGTACCGCTCTGTACGGGGTGTGCGGGCTCTATGGTGTCACATGACAGGAAGTACCGCTCTGTACGAGGTGTGCGGGCTCTATGGTGTCACATGACAGGAAGTACCGCTCTGTACGAGGTGTGCGGGCTCTATGGTGTCACATGACAGGAAGTACCGCTCTGTACGAGGTGTGCGGGCTCTATGGTGTCACATGACAGGAAGTACCGCTCTGTACGAGGTGTGCGGGCTCTATGGTGTCACATGACAGGAAGTACCGCTCTGTACGGGGTGTGCGGCTCTATGGTGTCACATGACAGGAAGTACCGCTCTGTACGGGGTGTGCGGGCTCTATGGTGTCACATGACAGGAAGTACCGCTCTGTACGAGGTGTGCGGGCTCTATGGTGTCATATGACAGGAAGTACCGCTCTGTACGGGCTCTATGGTGTCACATGACAGGAAGTACCGCTCTGTACGAGGTGTGCGGGCTCTATGGTGTCACATGACAGGAAGTACTGCTCTGTACGAGGTGTGCGGGCTCTATGGTGTCACATGACAGGAAGTACTGCTCTGTACGAGGTGTGCGGCTCTATGGTGTCACATGACAGGAAGTACCGCTCTGTACGGGCTCTATGGTGTCACATGACAGGAAGTACCGCTCTGTACGAGGTGTGCGGGCTCTATGGTGTCACATGACAGGAAGTACCGCTCTGTACGGGGTGTGCGGGCTCTATGGTGTCACATGACAGGAAGTACTGCTCTGTACGGGGTGTGCGGGCTCTATGGTGTCACATGACAGGAAGTACCGCTCTGTACGGGGTGTGCGGGCTCTATGGTGTCACATGACAGGAAGTACTGCTCTGTACGGGGTGTGCGGGCTCTATGGTGTCACATGACAGGAAGTACCGCTCTGTACGGGGTGTGCGGGCTCTATGGTGTCACATGACAGGAAGTACCGCTCTGTACGAGGTGTGCGGGCTCTATGGTGTCACATGACAGGAAGTACTGCTCTGTACGAGGTGTGCGGGCTCTATGGTGTCACATGACAGGAAGTACTGCTCTGTACGAGGTGTGCGGCTCTATGGTGTCACATGACAGGAAGTACCGCTCTGTACGGGCTCTATGGTGTCACATGACAGGAAGTACCGCTCTGTACGAGGTGTGCGGGCTCTATGGTGTCACATGACAGGAAGTACCGCTCTGTACGGGGTGTGCGGGCTCTATGGTGTCACATGACAGGAAGTACTGCTCTGTACGGGGTGTGCGGGCTCTATGGTGTCACATGACAGGAAGTACTGCTCTGTACGGGGTGTGCGGGCTCTATGGTGTCACATGACAGGAAGTACCGCTCTGTACGGGGTGTGCGGGCTCTATGGTGTCACATGACAGGAAGTACTGCTCTGTACGGGGTGTGCGGGCTCTATGGTGTCACATGACAGGAAGTACCGCTCTGTACGGGGTGTGCGGGCTCTATGGTGTCACATGACAGGAAGTACCGCTCTGTACGAGGTGTGCGGGCTCTATGGTGTCACATGACAGGAAGTACTGCTCTGTACGAGGTGTGCGGGCTCTATGGTGTCACATGACAGGAAGTACTGCTCTGTACGAGGTGTGCGGCTCTATGGTGTCACATGACAGGAAGTACCGCTCTGTACGGGCTCTATGGTGTCACATGACAGGAAGTACCGCTCTGTACGAGGTGTGCGGGCTCTATGGTGTCACATGACAGGAAGTACCGCTCTGTACGGGGTGTGCGGGCTCTATGGTGTCACATGACAGGAAGTACTGCTCTGTACGAGGTGTGCGGGCTCTATGGTGTCACATGACAGGAAGTACCGCTCTGTACGAGGTGTGCGGGCTCTATGGTGTCATATGACAGGAAGTACCGCTCTGTACGGGGTGTGCGGGCTCTATGGTGTCACATGACAGGAAGTACTGCTCTATACGGGGTGTGCGGGGCTCTATGATGTCACATGACAGGAAGTACCGCTCTGTACGGGGTGTGCGGGCTCTATGGTGTCACATGACAGGAAGTACCGCTCTGTACGGGGTGTGCGGCTCTATGGTGTCACATGACAGGAAGTACCGCTCTGTACGGGGTGTGCGGGCTCTATGGTGTCACATGACAGGAAGTACCGCTCTGTACGAGGTGTGCGGGCTCTATGGTGTCATATGACAGGAAGTACCGCTCTGTACGGGCTCTATGGTGTCACATGACAGGAAGTACCGCTCTGTACGAGGTGTGCGGGCTCTATGGTGTCACATGACAGGAAGTACTGCTCTGTACGAGGTGTGCGGGCTCTATGGTGTCACATGACAGGAAGTACTGCTCTGTACGAGGTGTGCGGCTCTATGGTGTCACATGACAGGAAGTACCGCTCTGTACGGGCTCTATGGTGTCACATGACAGGAAGTACCGCTCTGTACGAGGTGTGCGGGCTCTATGGTGTCACATGACAGGAAGTACCGCTCTGTACGGGGTGTGCGGGCTCTATGGTGTCACATGACAGGAAGTACTGCTCTGTACGAGGTGTGCGGGCTCTATGGTGTCACATGACAGGAAGTACCGCTCTGTACGAGGTGTGCGGGCTCTATGGTGTCATATGACAGGAAGTACCGCTCTGTACGGGCTCTATGGTGTCACATGACAGGAAGTACCGCTCTGTACGAGGTGTGCGGGCTCTATGGTGTCACATGACAGGAAGTACTGCTCTGTACGAGGTGTGCGGCTCTATGGTGTCACATGACAGGAAGTACTGCTCTGTACGAGGTGTGCGGGCTCTATGGTGTCACATGACAGGAAGTACCGCTCTGTACGGGGTGTACGGGCTCTATGGTGTCATATGACAGGAAGTACCGCTCTGTACAAGGTGTGCGGGCTCTATGGTGTCACATGACAGGAAGTACTGCTCTGTACAAGGTGTGCGGGCTCTATGGTGTCACATGACAGGAAGTACCGCTCTGTACGGGGTGTACAGGCTCTATGGTGTCACATGACAGGAAGTACTGCTCTGTACGAGGTGTGCGGGCTCTATGGTGTCACATGACAGGAAGTACCGCTCTGTACGAGGTGTGCGGGCTCTATGGTGTCACATGACAGGAAGTACCGCTCTGTACGAGGTGTGCGGGCTCTATGGTGTCACATGACAGGAAGTACTGCTCTGTACGGGCTCTATGGTGTCACATGACAGGAAGTACTGCTCTGTACGGGCTCTATGGTGTCACATGACAGGAAGTACCGCTCTGTACGAGGTGTACGGGCTCTATGGTGTCACATGACAGGAAGTACCGCTCTGTACGAGGTGTGCGGGCTCTATGGTGTCACATGACAGGAAGTACTGCTCTGTACGAGGTGTGCGGGCTCTATGGTGTCACATGACAGGAAGTACTGCTCTGTACGGGCTCTATGGTGTCACATGACAGGAAGTACTGCTCTGTACGGGCTCTATGGTGTCACATGACAGGAAGTACCGCTCTGTACGAGGTGTGCGGGCTCTATGGTGTCACATGACAGGAAGTACCGCTCTGTACGAGGTGTACGGGCTCTATGGTGTCACATGACAGGAAGTACTGCTCTGTACGAGGTGTGCGGGCTCTATGGTGTCACATGACAGGAAGTACTGCTCTGTACGAGGTGTGCGGGCTCTATGGTGTCACATGACAGGAAGTACCGCTCTGTACGGGGTGTGCGGGCTCTATGGTGTCACATGACAGGAAGTACCGCTCTGTACGAGGTGTGCGGGCTCTATGGTGTCACATGACAGGAAGTACCGCTCTGTACGAGGTGTGCGGGCTCTATGGTGTCACATGACAGGAAGTACTGCTCTGTACGAGGTGTGCGGGCTCTATGGTGTCACATGACAGGAAGTACCGCTCTGTACGGGGTGTGCGGGCTCTATGGTGTCACATGACAGGAAGTACCGCTCTGTACGAGGTGTGCGGGCTCTATGGTGTCACATGACAGGAAGTACCGCTCTGTACGAGGTGTGCGGGCTCTATGGTGTCACATGACAGGAAGTACCGCTCTGTACGGGGTGTGCGGGCTCTATGGTGTCACATGACAGGAAGTACCGCTCTGTACGAGGTGTGCGGGCTCTATGGTGTCACATGACAGGAAGTACCGCTCTGTACGAGGTGTGCGGGCTCTATGGTGTCACATGACAGGAAGTACCGCTCTGTACGAGGTGTGCGGGCTCTATGGTGTCACATGACAGGAAGTACCGCTCTGTACGAGGTGTGCGGGCTCTATGGTGTCACATGACAGGAAGTACCGCTCTGTACGGGGTGTGCGGTTCTATGGTGTCACATGACAGGAAGTACCGCTCTGTACGGGGTGTGCGGGCTCTATGGTGTCACATGACAGGAAGTACCGCTCTGTACGAGGTGTGCGGGCTCTATGGTGTCATATGACAGGAAGTACCGCTCTGTACGGGCTCTATGGTGTCACATGACAGGAAGTACCGCTCTGTACGAGGTGTGCGGGCTCTATGGTGTCACATGACAGGAAGTACTGCTCTGTACGAGGTGTGCGGGCTCTATGGTGTCACATGACAGGAAGTACTGCTCTGTACGAGGTGTGCGGCTCTATGGTGTCACATGACAGGAAGTACCGCTCTGTACGGGCTCTATGGTGTCACATGACAGGAAGTACCGCTCTGTACGAGGTGTGCGGGCTCTATGGTGTCACATGACAGGAAGTACCGCTCTGTACGGGGTGTGCGGGCTCTATGGTGTCACATGACAGGAAGTACTGCTCTGTACGGGGTGTGCGGGCTCTATGGTGTCACATGACAGGAAGTACCGCTCTGTACGGGGTGTGCGGGCTCTATGGTGTCACATGACAGGAAGTACTGCTCTGTACGGGGTGTGCGGGCTCTATGGTGTCACATGACAGGAAGTACCGCTCTGTACGGGGTGTGCGGGCTCTATGGTGTCACATGACAGGAAGTACCGCTCTGTACGAGGTGTGCGGGCTCTATGGTGTCACATGACAGGAAGTACTGCTCTGTACGAGGTGTGCGGGCTCTATGGTGTCACATGACAGGAAGTACTGCTCTGTACGAGGTGTGCGGCTCTATGGTGTCACATGACAGGAAGTACCGCTCTGTACGGGCTCTATGGTGTCACATGACAGGAAGTACCGCTCTGTACGAGGTGTGCGGGCTCTATGGTGTCACATGACAGGAAGTACCGCTCTGTACGGGGTGTGCGGGCTCTATGGTGTCACATGACAGGAAGTACTGCTCTGTACGGGGTGTGCGGGCTCTATGGTGTCACATGACAGGAAGTACCGCTCTGTACGGGGTGTGCGGGCTCTATGGTGTCACATGACAGGAAGTACTGCTCTGTACGGGGTGTGCGGGCTCTATGGTGTCACATGACAGGAAGTACCGCTCTGTACGGGGTGTGCGGGCTCTATGGTGTCACATGACAGAAAGTACCGCTCTGTACGAGGTGTGCGGGCTCTATGGTGTCACATGACAGGAAGTACTGCTCTGTACGAGGTGTGCGGGCTCTATGGTGTCACATGACAGGAAGTACTGCTCTGTACGAGGTGTGCGGCTCTATGGTGTCACATGACAGGAAGTACCGCTCTGTACGGGCTCTATGGTGTCACATGACAGGAAGTACCGCTCTGTACGAGGTGTGCGGGCTCTATGGTGTCACATGACAGGAAGTACCGCTCTGTACGAGGTGTGCGGGCTCTATGGTGTCACATGACAGGAAGTACCGCTCTGTACGGGGTGTGCGGGCTCTATGGTGTCACATGACAGGAAGTACCGCTCTGTACGAGGTGTGCGGGCTCTATGGTGTCACATGACAGGAAGTACCGCTCTGTACGGGGTGTGCGTGCTCTATGGTGTCACATGACAGGAAGTACTGCTCTGTACGGGGTGTGCGGGCTCTATGGTGTCACATGACAGGAAGTACTGCTCTGTACGAGGTGTGCGGGCTCTATGGTGTCACATGACAGGAAGTACTGCTCTGTACGAGGTGTGCGGGCTCTATGGTGTCATATGACAGGAAGTACCGCTCTGTACGGGGTGTGCGGGCTCTATGGTGTCACATGACAGGAAGTACTGCTCTATACGGGGTGTGCGGGGCTCTATGATGTCACATGACAGGAAGTACTGCTCTGTACGAGGTGTACGGGCTCTATGGTGTCACATGACAGGAAGTACCGCTCTGTACGAGGTGTGCGGGCTCTATGGTGTCACATGACAGGAAGTACCGCTCTGTACGAGGTGTGCGGGCTCTATGGTGTCACATGACAGGAAGTACTGCTCTGTACGAGGTGTGCGGCTCTATGGTGTCACATGACAGGAAGTACCGCTCTGTACGGGGTGTGCGGCTCTATGGTGTCACATGACTGGAAGTACCGCTCTGTACGAGGTGTGCGGGCTCTATGGTGTCACATGACAGGAAGTACCGCTCTGTACGGGGTGTGCGGCTCTATGGTGTCACATGACAGGAAGTACCGCTCTGTATGGAGGTGTGGCCTCATGTGGGCGGTCCCCAGTCCTGGCTCCACCCTTACCTGTGGTGTTGTGCCCCTCCTCCATCTCTGTCCGGATTTTTGGGGCTCCTGGAATGAGAATCTCAGCAGTCACGTGACCAGGAGGCTGCAAGGCTCCGCCCCTCCCGTCTGTGACACGCCGGCTCCTCCCACTATAACCTCTCCCCCCTCACGGCAGGCCCGCCCCTTCTCCTCGTACTCGGTGCCCGACCTCTCACACTCCAAACCGATCCCTCGTCCGTGTGCCCGACACCCTCTGCGCGTCCACGCCGCTCTCCGTGCACACTGCGCATGTGCACAGCGGACCGCCCGGCCCCGCCCCTCTACGTATCCTCTCTAGGCCCGACAAAGTCCCTCCCCCTTAGAATCTCCTCCTCATTGCTCCGCCCCCTAATATCATTTCGTTATCATTCCTCTTCGTGCCCCGCCTACGCAAGGCAGTCTCCGCCCCAACACACGGCAGTCTCCGCCCCCCGTGGTAGATTTAAAGGGGTATTCCACCTAATATTAGAAAAGTGTTATATTCTGCCGCTGATCTGAAGTTCGGTCAGATTCTTATTCAGGTCGGATCTTTATTCACAATAATAAAATTGTACATAATGGAGGATTCTGAATAAATAACTTTTTCTATATGATTTTTTTTTTGCCGTTATACCCCCCTCCCCCATACACGTGAAACCCCTCCCCCATACACATCAAACTCCTCCCCCATACACATCAAACTCCACCCCCTACACAGCAAACCCCTCCCCCATACACAAACCCCTCCCCCTACACATCAAACTCCACCCCCTACACAGTAAACCCCACCCCCTATACATGAAACCCCTCCCCCATACACCGCAAACCCCACCCCCTATACGTGAAACCCCTCCCCCATACACAGCAAACCCCACCCCCCTACACGGCAAACCCGTTCCCCCTACACGGCAAACCCCACCCCCCTACACGTCAAACCCCTCCCCTATACACAGTAACCCCTCCCCTATACACAGCAAACCCCTCCCCCATACACAACAAACTCCTCCCGCCTACACAGCAAACCCCACCCCCCTACACAGCAAACCCCTCCCCCTACACATCAAACTCCACCCCCTACACAGCAAACCCCACCCCCTATACGTGAAACCCCTCCCCCATACACAGCAAACCCCACCCCCTATACATGAAACCCCTCCCCCATACACAGCAAACCCCACCCCCTATACATGAAACCCCTCCCCCATACACAGCAAACCCCACCCCCTATACGTGAAACCCCTCTCCCATACACAGCAAACCCCTCCCCCATACACAGCAAACCCCACCCCCTATACATGAAACCCCTCCCCCATACACAGCAAACCCCACCCCCTATACGTGAAACCCCTCTCCCATACACAGCAAACCCCTCCCCCATACACAGCAAACCCCACCCCCCTACAGTCAAACCCGTTCCCCCGAAAACGTCAAACTCCTCCCCCTATACGTGAAACCCCTCCCCAATTTACAGCAAACCCCTCCCCTATACACAGCAAACCCCACCCCCCTACACAGCACACCTCTCCCCTATACACAGCAAACCCCTCTCCCATTCACAGCAAACCCCTCCCCCCTATAGGTGAAACCCCTCCCCCATAGAGAGCACACCCCTCCCCCATACACAGCAAACCCCCTCCCCCATACACCACAAATCCCTCCCCTATACACAGCACAGGACACTTTCCAGTCTTTACTATCAGATGCGAATCTTTAAAATATACAGACCCCCCATTCCTGGAATGGCTTGTGTGCCTGAATGACTAGCTGTGCCAAAGGGAGCCTTCGTCCTGGTGGGGTCACCCAGCTACCGCGCTCTTGGGGTGCTTAAGGTGATTTTGTCAGGTGCTGGTGTTGGATGAGGAAGCCTGGCTGACCATCGGCATTCCAAAGGTCTTTATCCACACCAGACTGGTCAAACCATGTCTTTGTAGAGATGGGACACCATCAGCTCTTCAATTTGTTCCAAGGGTGTTCTGTAGGGTTGTGGTCAGGGCTCTGTACAGGACACTCAAGTTCCTCCACCCATTACACCTATATGAGCTTGGTGGACATCCCATTCCAAAATCATGGAATCAAGGGCCTTCACTAAACTGTTGGACAATTACCAGGATCCTTCACTGGAGACCCCAATTATGGAGGCCCCTGCGATTGACTAGGTCCAGGTGTCTCCAGTCAAGGAAAGGATCCTGGTAATCCTCCATCATACAAAGACATTGGAGACAATTGTGGTCTTCCAACCTTGTGGTAACAGACTGGCGAAGACCCTTTTCTGTTCCAGCGTGACTGTGCCAGCCCCCCCCACTGTGTACACAGCCAGCTCCATAAAGACATGGTGAGACCAGTTTATTGTGGAGGAAATCAAGTGTCCTGACCTCTTCCCTACTGATCACCTTTGGGATGGATTGAAACACCAATGGTGAGCCAGATCTTCTCATCCAACATCAGTACCCGACAAACGGCCACAAATTCCCACAGACACCCTCCAAAATTTTGTGGAAAGCCTCAGATGAGGGGCAACTACATGTTAAGGTCCTTGGTTCTGGAATGGTACGTACATATCATGGATCTACTGTACACCCATCTGGGGTTACAAAAGGGACATGCATCTAAAACTCATCAATCCAGCAGTCTTCCATCTGGCGCCCATTGAGCTGACACTCTTTAATCCACAGGTCTTCCATCTGGTACCTTTCCATTCAGTGCTCTTCCATTCAGCGCACCTTACCTTGTGCCCATCGATCCGGTGCTCTTCAATCCATTGGTTTTCCATCCAGCACTCCTTATCTGGTGCCCATCGATCTGGTGCTCTTCAATCCATTGGTTTTCCATCCAGCACTCCTTATCTGGTGCCCATCGATCTGGTGCTCTTCAGTCCATTGGTTTTCCATCCAGCACTCCTTATCTGGTGCTCTTCAGTCCATTGGTTTTCCATCCAGCACTCCTTATCTGGTGCCCATCGATCTGGTGCTCTTCAGTCCATTGGTTTTCCATCCAGCACTCCTTATCTGGTGCCCATGTCTCTGGTGCTCTTCAATCCATTGGTTTTCCATCCAGCACTCCTTATCTGGTGCCCATCGATCTGGTGCTCTTCAGTCCATTGGTTTTCCATCCAGCACTCCTTATCTGGTGCCCATCGATCTGGTGCTCTTCAATCCATTGGTTTTCCATCCAGCACTCCTTATCTGGTGCCCATCGATCCGGTGCTCTTCAATCCATTGGTTTTCCATCCAGCACTCCTTATCTGGTGCCCATCGATCTGGTGCTCTTCAATCCATTGGTTTTCCATCCAGCACTCCTTATCTGGTGCCCATCGATCTGGTGCTTTTCAGTCCATTGGTTTTCCATCCAGCACTCCTTATCTGGTGCCCATCGATCTGGTGCTCTTCAGTCCATTGGTTTTCCATCCAGCACTCCTTATCTGGTGCCCATCGATCTGGTGCTCTTCAGTCCATTGGTTTTCCATCCAGCACTCCTTATCTGGTGCCCATCGATCTGGTGCTCTTCAGTCCATTGGTTTTCCATCCAGCACTCCTTATCTGGTGCCCATCGATCTGGTGCTCTTCAGTCCATTGGTTTTCCATCCAGCACTCCTTATCTGGTGCCCATGTCTCTGGTGCTCTTCAATCCATTGGTTTTCCATCCAGCACTCCTTATCTGGTGCCCATCGATCTGGTGCTCTTCAGTCCATTGGTTTTCCATCCAGCACTCCTTATCTGGTGCCCATCGATCTGGTGCTCTTCAGTCCATTGGTTTTCCATCCAGCACTCCTTATCTGGTGCCCATGTCTCTGGTGCTCTTCAATCCATTGGTTTTCCATCCAGCACTCCTTATCTGGTGCCCATACATCTGGTGCTCTTCAGTCCATTGGTCTTCCATCTGGCACCTTATTCGTCGATACTCTTCCATTTAGTGCTCCTTATCTGGTGCCCATCGATCTGACGCTCTTTAATCCGGCACCTTTCCAGCAAACGCTTTTTCACCCAGCGCTCCTTATCTGGCACCCATCGATCTTGTGCTCTTCAATCCATCCGCCTACCATCCAGCACATTTCCAGCAAACGCTCTTCCATCCAGCGCTCCTTATCTGATGCCCATCGATCTTGTGCTCTTCAATCCATCCGCCTTCCATCCAGCACATTTCCAGCAAACGCTCTTCCATCCAGCGCTCCTTATCTGGTGCCCATCGATCTTGTGCTCTTCAATCCATCCGCCTTCCATCCAGCACATTTCCAGCAAACGCTCTTCCATCCAGTGCTCCTTATCTGGTGCCCATCGATCTGGTGTTCTTCCATCCAGCACTTTTCCATCCAGCACTCCTCATCTTGTGCCCATCGCTCTGGTGTTTTTCAATCCATTGGTTTTCCATCCAGCACTTCTTACCTGGTGCCCATCAATTTGGTGCTCTTCACTCTTCCATCTGGCACCTATATTCGTCGATACTCTTCCATTTAGTGCTCCTTATTTGGTGCCCATCGATCTGACGCTCTTTAATCCAGCAGTCTTCCATCTGGCGCCCATTGAGCGGACACTCTTTAATCCACCAGTCTTCCATCTGGTACCTTTCCATCCAACGCTCCTCATCTGGTGCCCATCGATCTGGTGCTCTTCAATCTATCAGGTGTCCATCCAGCGCTCCTCATCTGGTGCCCATCGATCTGGTGCTCTTCAATCTATCAGGTGTCCATCCAGCGCTCCTCATCTGGTGCCCATCGATCTGGTGCTCTTCAATCTATCAGGTGTCCATCCAGCGCTCCTCATCTGGTGCCCATCGATCTGGTGCTCTTCAATCTATCAGGTGTCCATCCAGCGCTCCTTATCTGGTGTCCATTGATCTGGCACTCTTCCATCCAGGGTTGAGGACTACCATTTCACAGACAGTTACAGAGGCCCCAACTATCAATATTTAATATAAAACACAGTGGATGGGCTAAGAATTCCAAATGACAACCATTAGAGAGAATAAAAAGATTTAATCAGAAAATAAACTCAGAAACTTGTAATTAGTCATTTGTGGAAATATAAAATAGACACGCCATCTAAATATACGGATTTGTAATTTATAGAATAAAAGGGACTAGCTTTAAAAAAAAATTTTTTTAAAAAGCGCTCATCTCTGAATGTATAAAAAAAAAAAAAAAAAAAAAAAAAAAAAAAAAGCGCTTATCTCTGAATGTATAAAAAAAAACAAAAAAGTTGTGCCGGCCTCCTGGGAAAAACCTGTACGTAGAAGATTCTAGGCTGATGCCAGGACAATAGGAGATCACAGGTGTCTGCGTGAAAACAGGATCCGTGAGCGGAAGTCGAAGGGAAAGTCGTCCGGGTCAAACATGTCCCATCTCATATGTGGTCCCATGTCGTAGGAGGGGGCTTTCTCCCGCTTGCACCTCATCATGAACCAGGTTTTACCCATCATCCTGAAAGCAGAGAAAGAGAAGAGTTCAGGACAACGATCATTCACACAGGCTTCTAAAGATGGAATGATGGAAATAGAGGTCTGGATCTTCTATGAGGCTCTTGACTGAGGTCTCGTTAGGGACAAGAATTGTGTGTGACGTCAGATGATAAAGCCCGAGCCTTTCATCAAAGATATATGGACATTTCAGAAGCACTGTGGTCCCCCCTGAGAAGACAATGGTAGTATTTTATGGCTCCTCTGGTATATGGACATTATACAGGGACTGTGGTCCTCACTGAGGAGACAATGGACATTATACAAGGACTGTGGTCCTCACTGAGGAGACAATGGTTGTATTTCATGGCTTCTCTGGTATATGGACATTATACAGGGACTGTGGTCCTCACTGAGGTGACAATGGACATTATACAGGGACTGTGGTCCTCACTGAGGAGACAATGGACATTATACAAGGACTGTGGTCCTCACTGAGGAGACAATGGTTGTATTTCATGGCTTCTCTGGTATATGGACATTATACAGGGACTGTGGTCCTCACTGAGGTGACAATGGACATTATACAGGGACTGTGGTCCTCACTGAGGAGACAATGGTTGTATTATATGGCTTCTCTGGTATATGGACATTATACAGGGACTGTGGTCCTCACTGAGGAGACAATGGTTGTATTTCATGGCTTCTCTGGTATATGGACATTACACAGGAACCGTGGTCCTCACTGAGGTGACAATGGACATTATACAGGGACTGTGGTCCTCACGGAGGAGACAATGGTTGTATTTCATGGCTTCTCTGGTATATGGACATTACACAGGAACCGTGGTCCTCACTGAGGTGACAGAGATTCATCCGTCATCCTCAGACTCAGTCTAGTTTATACATGAAAGATATGAGCTTCCAAGGACAGCCTCCTTGTGGCCTCCTACACTGATACATTGGACAAGGCCTCAGATTACAGGAGAGTCTCTCACACACAAACACACACAGACGTACTTCTTGGTTGACACGGTGCATTCTGGAGATTTAAAGACCTGATGGTAGCGTCTCATTTCTTCATGTTCCTTCTTGGTATTAACTTTAAACATTACATAAAGTATGGAGAGACTGCGGCTTTGCCTGGTGGCGTTGTCAAGGACTTCACAAGTAGAAGTGGGCAAAATACAACCCAACAGGCTGGACAGAGAGAAGGTGAGAAATTATTACAGTGATGGATAGAGATAAAACCTGCTCATCACATGCAATGCATGGGATACAACCTGGCCCAACCCAACTCTATATCCAACACACAGCCCATAAGACACAACCCAATCCCGATCCATTTCTATATCCAACACACAGACCATAAGACACAACCCAATCCCGATCCATTTCTACATCCAACACACAGCCCATAGGACACAACCCAACCCCGATCCATTTCTACATCCAACACACAGTCCATAGGACACAACCCAACCCCGATCCATTTCTACATCCAACACACAGCCCATAGGACACAACCCAACCCCGATCCATTTCTACATCCAACACCCAGTCCATAGGTCACAACACAACCCCGATCCATTTCTACATCCAACACACAGCCCATAGGACACAACCCAACCCCGATCCATTTCTACATCCAACACCCAGTCCATAGGTCACAACCCAACCCCGATCCATTTCTACATCCAACACACAGCCCATAGGTCACAACCCAACCCCGATCCATTTCTACATCCAACACACAGCCCATAGGACACAACCCAACCCCGATCCATTTCTACATCCAACACCCAGTCCATAGGACACAACCCAACCCCGATCCATTTCTACATCCAACACACAGTCCATAGGTCACAACCCGACCCGTATCCATTTCTATATCCAACACACAGCCCATAGGACACAACCCAACCCTGATCCATTTCTACATCCAACACACAGTCCATAGGTCACAACCCAACCCCCATCCATTTCTATATCCAACACACAGCCCATAGGACACAACCCAACCCCCATCCATTTCTATATCCAACACACAGCCCATAGGACACAACCCAACCCCGATCCATTTCTACATCCAACACACAGCCCATAGGACACAACCCAACCCCCATCCATTTTTATATCCAACACACAGTCCATAGGACACAACCCAACCCCGATCCATTTCTATATCCAACACACAGTCCATAGGAGACAACCCAACCCCGATCCATTTCTACATCCAACACACAGCCCATAGGACACAACCCAACCCCCATCCATTTCGACATCTAACACACAGCCCATAGGACACAACCCAACCCCGATCCATTTCTACATCCAACACACAGTCCATAGGTCACAACCCGACCCCCATCCATTTCTACATCCAACACACAGCCCATAGGACACAACCCAACCCCCATCCATTTTTATATCCAACACACAGTCCATAGGACACAACCCAACCCCGATCCATTTCTATATCCAACACACAGTCCATAGGAGACAACCAAACCCCGATCCATTTCTACATCCAACACACAGCCCATAGGACACAACCCAACCCCCATCCATTTCGACATCTAACACACAGCCCATAGGACACAACCCAACCCCGATCCATTTCTACATCCAACACACACAGTCCATAGGTCACAACCCGACCCCCATCCATTTCTACATCCAACACACAGCCCATAGGACACAACCCAACCCCCATCCATTTTTATATCCAACACACAGTCCATAGGACACAACCCAACCCCGATCCATTTCTATATCCAACACACAGTCCATAGGAGACAACCCAACCCCGATCCATTTCTACATCCAACACACAGTCCATAGGACACAACCCAACCCCCATCCATTTTTATATCCAACACACAGTCCATAGGAGACAACCCAACCCCGATCCATTTCTACATCCAACACACAGCCCATAGGACACAACCCAACCCCCATCCATTTTTATATCCAACACACAGTCCATAGGACACAACCCAGCCCCCATCCATTTCGACATCTAACACACAGCCCATATGAGACAACCTGCCCCCGATCCATTTCAATATTCAACACAGCCCATAGGACACAATCCAACCCCAATCCATTTCTATATCCAACACACAGTCCATAGGACACAACCCAACCCGATCCATTTCTACATCCAACACACAGCCCATAGGACACAATCCAACCCCAATCCATTTCTACATAACACACAGCCCATCGGACACAACCCAACCCGATCCATTTCTACATCCAACACAGTCCATAGGACACAACCCAACCCCGATCCATTTCTATATCCCACACACAGTCCATAGGACACAACCCGATCCATTTCTACATCCAACACACAGTCCATAGGACACAACCCAACCCGATCCATTTCTACATCCAACAAACAGTCTATAGGAGACAACCCAACCCCGATCCATTTCAATATCCAACACAGCCCATAGGACACAACCCAACCCCGATCCATTTCTACATCCAACACACAGTCCATAGGACACAACCCAACCCCGATCCATTTCTACATCCAACACAGCCCATAGGACACAACCCAACCCCAATCCATTTCTATATCCAACACACAGTCCATAGGAGACAACCCAACCCCGATCCATTTCTATATCCAACACACAGCCCATAGGACACAACCCAACCCCGATCCATTTCTACATCCAACACACAGTCCATAGGTCACAACCCGACCCGTATCCATTTCTATATCCAACACACAGCCCATAGGACACAACCCAACCCTGATCCATTTCTACATCCAACACACAGTCCATAGGTCACAACCCAACCCCCATCCATTTCTATATCCAACACACAGCCCATAGGACACAACCCAACCCCCATCCATTTCTATATCCAACACACAGCCCATAGGACACAACCCAACCCCCATCCATTTTTATATCCAACACACAGTCCATAGGACACAACCCAACCCCGATCCATTTCTATATCCAACACACAGTCCATAGGAGACAACCCAACCCCGATCCATTTCTACATCCAACACACAGCCCATAGGACACAACCCAACCCCCATCCATTTCGACATCTAACACACAGCCCATATGAGACAACCTGCCCCCGATCCATTTCAATATCCAACACAGCCCATAGGACACAACCCAACCCTGATCCATTTCAATATTCAACACAGCCCATAGGACACAATCCAACCCCAATCCATTTCTATATCCAACACACAGTCCATAGGACACAACCCAACCCGATCCATTTCTACATCCAACACACAGCCCATAGGACACAATCCAACCCCAATCCATTTCTACATAACACACAGCCCATCGGACACAACCCAACCCAATCCATTTCTACATCCAACACAGTCCATAGGACACAACCCAACCCCGATCCATTTCTACATCCAACACACAGTCCACAGGACACAACCCAACCCCCATCCATTTCTACATCCAACACAGTCCATAGGACACATAACCAAACCCGATCCATTTCTAAATCCAACACACAGTCTATAGGACACAACCCAACCCCGATCCATTTCTATATCCAACACATAGTCCATAGGACACAACCCAACCCCGATCCATTTCTACATCCAACACAGTCCATAGGACACAACCCAACCCCGATCCATTTCTATATCCAACACACAGCCCATAGGACACAACCCGATCCATTTCTACATCCAACACACAGTCCATAGGACACAACCCAACCCGATCCATTTCTACATCCAACACAGTCCATAGGACATGACACAACCCAACCCGATCCATTTCTACATCCAACACACAGTCCACAGGACACAACCCAACCCCCATCCATTTCTATATCCAACACACAGCCCATAGGACACAACCCAAACCAATCCATTTTTACATCCAACACACAGTCCATAGGAGACAACCTATATACATATAAAGAATGCAACAAGTAAAGGATGCAATAAGGACAGCTAAGATAGAACATGAAAGACACATAGCGGAGGAGAGCAAAAAAAAATTCCAAGAAATTCTTTAAGTGTGTAAACAGTAAAAAAGGGAGGACAGACCATATTGGCCCCATAAAGAATGAGGAAGGACATCTGGTTACAAAGGATGGGGAGATGGCGAAGGTATTGAATTTATTCTTCTCCTCAGTCTTCACGAGGGAATCGGGGGGCTTCAGTAACCAAAACTGCAGTGTTTATTCTCATGACACATCACAGGAAGCACCTCCATGGTTAACAGAGGACGGAATTAAAATTAGACTTGAGAAATTTAACATTAATAAATCACCGGGACCAGATGGCTTGCATACGACGGTACTTAGGGAACTCAGTCAAGTGATTGCCAGACCATTGTTCCTAATTTTTTACAGACAGTCTACTGACTGGAATGGTACCAGCTGATTGGAGAAAAGCCAATGTAGCACCAATATTTAAAAAGGGCCCAAAAAACATCCCAGGGAATTACAGACCAGTTAGCCTAACATCAATAGTATGTAAACTCTTGGAGGGGATGATAAGGGACTATATACAAGATTTTAGTAATAAGAACGATATCATTAGCAGTAATCAGCATGGATTCATGAAGAATCGTTCTTGCCAAACCAATCTATTAACCTTCTATGAGGAGGTGAGTTGCCATCTAGATCAGCGTTTCTCAACTCCAGTCCTCAAGGCGCCCCAACAGGTCATGTTTTCAGGATTTCCATTATTTTGCACAGGTGATTTGATCAGTTTCACTGCCTTAGTAATTACCACGGCTGTTTCATCTAAGAGAAATCCTGAAAACATGACCTGTTGGGGGCGCCTTGAGGACTGGAGTTGAGAAACACTGATCTAGATAAAGGAAGGCCCGTAGACGTGGTGTATCTGGATTTTACAAAAGCATTTGACACAGTTCCCCCTAAACGTTTACTGTACAAAATAAGGTGCGTTGGCATGGACCATAGGGTGAGTACATGGATTGAAAACTGGCTACAAGGGCGAGTTCAGAGGGTGGTGATAAATGGGGAGTACTCAGAATGGTCAGGGGTGGGTAGTGGGGTTCCCCAGGGTTCTGTGCTGGGACCAATCCTATTTAATTTGTTCATAAACGATCTGGAGGATGGGTTCAATGTAGAAAAATGTAAAATAATGCATTAGGGTGGCAAAAATCTGAATGGAATCTATAGACTGGGGGGAGAACCTCTGGGGGAATCTAGGATGGAAAAGGACCTGGGGGTCCTAGTAGATGATAGGCTCAGCAATGACATGCAATGCCAAGCTACTGCTAATAAAGCAAACAGAATATTGGCATTAAAAAGGGGATAAACTCCAGAGCTACAGTACAGGTATGGTGTGAGGTGCCTCCAGTACTGTACAGGTATGGTGTGGGGTTCCTCCAGTACTGTACAGGTATGGTGTGGGGTTCCTCCAGTACTGTACAGGTATGGTGTGGGGTTCCTCAAGTACTGTACAGGTATGGTGTGGGGTGCCTCCAGTACTGTACAGGTTTGGTGTGGGGTTCCTCCAGTACTGTACAGGTATGGTGTGAGGTGCCTCCAGTACTGTACAGGTATGGTGTGAGGTTCCTCCAGTACTGTACAGGTATGGTGTGGGGTTCCTCCAGTGCTGTACAGGTATGGTGTGGGGTTCCTCCAGTGCTGTACAGGTATGGTGTGGGGTTCCTCCAGTGCTGTACAGGTATGGTGTGGGGTTCCTCCAGTACTGTTCAGGTATGGTGTGGGGTGCCTCCAGTACTGTACAGGTATGGTGTGGGTTTCCTCCAGTACTGTACAGGTATAGTGTGAGGTGCCTCCAGTACTGTACAGGTATGGTGTGGGGTGCCTCCAGTACTGTACAGGTATAGTGTGAGGTGCCTCCAGTACTGTACAGGTATGGTGTGAGGTTCCTCCAGTACTGTACAGGTATGGTGTGAGGTGCCTCCAGTACTGTACAGGTATGGTGTGGGGTGCCTCCAGTACTGTACAGGTATGGTGTGGGGTTCCTCCAGTACTGTACAGGTATGGTGTGAGGTGCCTCCAGTACTGTACAGGTATGGTGTGAGGTTCCTCCAGTACTGTACAGGTATGGTGTGAGGTGCCTCCAGTACTGTACAGGTATGGTGTGGGGTGCCTCCAGTACTGTACAGGTATGGTGTGAGGTTCCTCCAGTACTGTACAGGTATGGTGTGGGGTTCCTCCAGTACTGTACAGGTATGGTGTGGGGTGCCTCCAGTACTGTACAGGTATGGTGTGGGGTGCCTCCAGTACTGTACAGGTATGGTGTGGGGTGCCTCCAGTACTGTACAGGTATGGTGTGGGGTGCCTCCAGTACTGTACAGGTATGGTGTGAGGTGCCTCCAGTACTGTACAGGTATGGTGTGAGGTGCCTCCAGTACTGTACAGGTATGGTGTGAGGTGCCTCCAGTACTGTACAGGTATGGTGTGAGGTGCCTCCAGTACTGTACAGGTATGGTGTGTGGTGCCTCCAGTACTGTACAGGTATGGTGTGGGGTGCCTCCAGTACTGTACAGGTATGGTGTGAGGTGCCTCCAGTACTGTACAGGTATGGTGTGAGGTGCCTCCAGTACTGTACAGGTATGGTGTGGGGTGCCTCCAGTACTGTACAGGTATGGTGTGAGGTTCCTCCAGTACTGTACA
Organism: Lithobates clamitans; assembly: GCA_037952925.1. Taxonomy (NCBI): domain Eukaryota; kingdom Metazoa; phylum Chordata; class Amphibia; order Anura; family Ranidae; genus Lithobates; species Lithobates clamitans. Next base: position 62,976 of record JBBGZY010003242.1, read on the forward strand.
GGTATGGTGTGGGGTGCCTCCAGTACTGTACAGGTATGGTGTGAGGTGCCTCCAGTACTGTACAGGTATGGTGTGGGGTTCCTCCAGTACTGTATAGGTATGGTGTGAGGTGCCTCCAGTACTGTACAGGTATGGTGTGAGGTGCCTCCAGTACTGTACAGGTATGGTGTGAGGTGCCTCCAGTACTGTACAGGTATGGTGTGGGTGCCTCCAGTACTATACAGATATGGTGTGGGGTGCCTCCAGTACTGTACAGGTATGGTGTGAGGTGCCTCCAGTACTGTACAGGTATGGTGTGAGGTGCCTCCAGTACTGTACAGGTATGGTGTGGGTGCCTCCAGTACTGTACAGGTATGGTGTGGGGTGCCTCCAGTACTATACAGATATGGTGGGGGTTATGAAAGGTCTCTTAGGTTAAAGGGGTCTCCTACATATAGGTGATAATGGAAACAAGGACTTTTTCTTACCACAAGTCTTCGATTTTACTGTCTTGGATGACCAGCGATGCAAACAATGAGTTTTTCCAGCCGGAAGTAGAGTTCACGTCATCCGCGAAGCGACAACTTCGGAAGCTGCAATAAAAACACAAGTTCAGGAAACTATTAGAAAAAAGTGGGTCCCCAATAATGGAAGGTGAGTCCTGACCCCTGGGACACTTACCAAACCTGGGAACACTTCTTCAGCACAGGAACTAAAGCAGACATGTGTTCCTTATTCAGCACATACCCGGACAGAGTGACTTTCTTGCCCTCACACGCCTTTAAGCAGAAGGCCAGTTGGTAAACCCAGTTGTCGGATTTCTGGCACTGCGAGAAGGTCAGATTCACGGCACGTGACACCACGTACTGCATGAACTCGTCATCCCGCGTCTCGTACAGGAACAACATGTGCTCCGTATCGAACTGAGTTATCTCGCCTCCAAAGAGCCACGTGATCATGGCCGTGGTGCCTTGGAAGGACAGGTTACAGTCGGCGCTCTTGTTGAAGTCTTCAATCTGCGTTTGATTTAGGAGGCCGAAGAGAAATCTGACGGGCAGGGCCAAATGGGGGTGTTTTTCCAGCAGGTCCATTAAGGATTGTCCCTTACAGATCTCCGGCAGGTAAGTACTCTCTCTCACCACCCTCATTCCGGATTTGCCGCTCTCTCTCTCCCCAGGCATGGTGTAGTGCAGCACAGCCAGGAACTCCTGAAAACTGTGATGGATAAAGCTGTAACAGGTGCGCTTCCCGATGTCGCCATGGAAAAAGACATTGCTCAGGAATACGGATTCCACCAGAGACACGGAAAGTTTGTGTCTTCTCAGGTCTTCTTCTTCGAAGAGGACCTTTTGGTTCAAAACGCCTTCATTGGCCAAGGCACAGACCTTCTTCAGGCAGTGAACCATGCCGCCGTTCCTGCTGTGGTAGATGATCAAACCCTTTAGGTAGTAGAGGAACATGGAGGTGTCTGTTGTGAAATTGGAGGGATACTTTGAAATCTGTTGTTTGGTGACAGTGGAGATGACCCAACACATGAACGGCACAGTGCAAAGACTGAAGAGAACCTCATTCCTCCTGGTTATGTCAACCGCCTTCTCCGAGTCTCTCTGCCCGAAGTACATCTGGATGTAATGCTCCCGGGCGTCTGCTGTATACCCAAGGATTTCCACAAGCCGGGGCAGATCTGGTAGGAACGTCTGCAGCTGTTCCAGTAGAAAGGGTCTGGTGGTGATGATCAGAGAAGCTCCCTTGACTAGCTGTCCCTTCAGCAGGCTCCTCAGGAGGACATCTCTGTTGGCCTCCTTAAACGGGTCTTGGCAGATCTCGCTCTGTTCCTTCAAACTGCATTTCATTTCGTCAAAGCTGGCAATCAAGAACCCCACTCTTTCCCCATTGCTCAGGATGTACCTCATGACATCAGGGGAGAAATTCAGTCGGCTGGTCTTGTTGATAAGTCCAGCTAAGCTTAGATTGCCAGTGATCTTGGTGAAATCCTTGTAACTTAGATAGAACAGGAAGTCGAACTTGTCTTTGTAGAGATTTTTGGTGGCCCAGTCAAAGATAACCTTGCGGCCGGTCAGAGATTTCCCGATGCCGGCCGGTCCGTGTATGATCACAGTCTTTGGAACGCCCCCGGAGTCCCCCGGGTTGAACAGCTCCTCGATGGAGGTCGGAGAATACTCCTCAGAAGACCTGTCAATCAGTATTTGAGCTTGCTCCTCCCCCGAAGAACTCAACTCCCGCTTCTTCTCCTCTTCGCCCCGAAACTTCAGCAAGAGCACCAGCGGGGTGTACCTCCTCCACAGGGGGGTGCTCTCTCCCAGGCGGGAGTTCCGGTCCTTTATTAACTCAAAATGGTATTTGATGTTCTCCTTGTGTGTCTCCACGTGCGTTGCAAATTCTTCATCTGTTACTGTTTGGAAATTGGAAAAAAAAAAAAAAATATATATATATATATATATATATATCGATATTTTGAATATTTCAAGTTAAGTCAAAAGACAATATCAATATCCCCCCCCTCTCACCAGTGTTTCTCGGGCTTACCGTTTTTACCGGCGCACCCGGGAAATGATCTGATGGTTCCCACAGCTGGTCACAGAGGTGAAGAGAGATCACCTCTATGACCTAGGAGGACCAAAGGGACATCATGACATCACTTCCGGTCTAGGGCGAAAGTAAACAATTTTTTTTTAAAGCATCAGATCAATGTTTTTGTTTTTTTGGCTTTCAAGGGTACAGGAGAGATTTGGTATTTTAAAATAAAATAAAATACATAAGAAAAAAGAAATTAAACTGCCATGGTGGGCACACAAGGCGATGTGTAGTCTGGCTCTGCAGGCCCCAGCTTTAATTTCTCCAATGTCTAGACCTCTCTTCTAGTTCGTTCTCAGCCTTTGCTCCAGCTGAACCATCCCTCCAAAAATGATCCATCCATCGTCCTCTCCACCCTCACCAACACTATGTACTTGTGGCTTACCTGAAAAAAATCTATGGGTATCTGCACTACATGGCCAAAGGACACCAGTCTGTCTAACATCTGGTCTACAAGCCAGGGGCATCAATATAAAGTCCATCCTCCATTGGCTGCCATCAAAGCCTCCACTGATGGTCCTCTACATTTGAGCCCAACCAGTGTTCCAGAATCTAGAGGAGCTTTCCTGTGAAGGCCGTAACAGAGGACGGAGGACAGCCTCCAAATGAATAGCCTTAGTTTAGTGATGAGAGGTCAGACTGACGTTCCGATACTTTCCTACTCAGGTCTCCTAATACTGACCTTTGGCCCTAACAGGAAAGCTCCTCTAGATTCTGGAATACTGGTTGGGCTCAAATGTAGAGGTCCATCAGAGGAGGTTTTGATGGCAGCTAATGGGGGATAGACTTTATATTGATACTCTTGGGTTGTTGGACAGTCCTCTGGCCATGTAGTGCAGATGCCCATAGTGCTCTGACCAGGAAGGTACTAAGCATGCAGGTAGGTGTACCTTGATTCGATGCCTTCTCCATATTTGACACTGTGGCCGGATAGTTCCTTTTCAGGACTTGGTAGAGTCTGTCCTTCTGGGAGTTGGTCCAGTGCTGGATGACCGAGAAGAGTTTGTTCATCCTATCCTGGCTCGTTTTTCTGGTCGTCACAGCTTCATAATCCTCAGAGAAGAGAAGTTTGTCCTGCATCAGCTGTGATAGGACCACATCTACATTGTCTATATGACGGATCAATTCCTCTTTATGCTGGTCTACAAAGTGTTTCCGGCCTTTAGGGGACAAGGAGAGGAGTGGCATCATAAAGAGCAAACAAGAAAACAGATACCACCAAATTGTTCCTCACACCCAACCCCCAATTGTGAACAAACCCCACACTGAATTCCTACCGTGACCCCAACTCCTAACTTTAAACTGGAGAATAACTTTTTACCACAAACATGAGCCCAAACCTCAAACTTGGACCAACCCCCACCCTAAACATGGGCCAACCCTCAACCCTGAACATGGGCCAACCCTCAACCCAAACATGGGCCAATTCCAACACCAAACATGGGCCAATTCCAACACCAAACATGGGCCAATTCCAACACCAAACATGGGCCAACCCCAACACCGAACATGGGCCAAACTCAACCAAGGGCCAACCCCAACCCTGAACACGAGACAACCCCCAACCCTGAACATGGGCCAAACCCCAACCCTGAACATGGGACAACCCCCAACCCTGAACATGGGACAACCCCCAACCCTGAACATGGGCCAACCCTCAACCCTGAACATGGGCCAACCCTCAACCCTGAACATGGGCCAACCCTCAACCCTGAACATGGGCCAACCCTCAACACTGAACATGGGCCAACCCTCAACACTGAACATGGGCCAAACCCCAACCCTGAACTTGGGACAACCCTAAACATGGGCCAACCCCCAACCCTGAACATGGGCCAACCCCCAACCCTGAACATGGGCCAACCCTCAACCCTGAACATGGGCCAACCCTCAACCCTGAACATGGGCCAACCCTCAACCCTGAACATGGGCCAACCCCCAACCCTGAACATGGGCCAACCCTCAACCCTGAACATGGGCCAACCCCCAACCCTGAACATGGGCCAACCCTCAACACTGAACATGGGCCAACTCTCAACCCTGAACATGGGCCAACCCTCAACACTGAACATGGGCCAACCCTCAACACTGAACATGGGCCAACCCCAACCCTGAACATGGGCCAACCCCAACCCTGAACATGGGCCAACCCTAAACATGGGCCAACCCTAAACATGGGCCAAACCTAAACATGGGCCAACCCTGAACACGGGCCAACCCCCAAAATGGGCTGACCCCAACCTTGAACATGGGCCAACCCTGGACATAAGCCAACCCTCAACATGGGCCAACTCCCAAAATGGGCTGACCCCCAACCTTGAACATGGGACAACCCTGAACATAAGCCAACCCTCAACCCTGAACATGGGCCAACCCCCAACATGGGCTGACCCCCAACCCTGAATATGGGCCAACCCTCAACATTGACCAACCCTCAACCCTGAACATGGGCCAACCCCCAACCTTCAACATGGGCGAACCCCCAAACCCTAAACATGGGCCAATCCTAAACATGGGTCAACCCCCAAACCTTAACATCTGCCAACCTACAACCCTAAAAATAGGGGCCAACCCCCAACATGGGCCAACCCCCAACCCTCAACCCTGAACATGGGCCAACCCTCAACACTGAACATGGGCCAACCCTCAACACTGAACATGGGCCAAACCCCAACCCTGAACTTGGGACAACCCTAAACATGGGCCAACCCCCAACCCTGAACATGGGCCAACCCCCAACCCTGAACATGGGCCAACCCTCAACCCTGAACATGGGCCAACCCTCAACCCTGAACATGGGCCAACCCTCAACCCTGAACATGGGCCAACCCCCAACCCTGAACATGGGCCAACCCTCAACCCTGAACATGGGCCAACCCCCAACCCTGAACATGGGCCAACCCTCAACACTGAACATGGGCCAACTCTCAACCCTGAACATGGGCCAACCCTCAACACTGAACATGGGCCAACCCTCAACACTGAACATGGGCCAACCCCAACCCTGAACATGGGCCAACCCCAACCCTGAACATGGGCCAACCCTAAACATGGGCCAACCCTAAACATGGGCCAAACCTAAACATGGGCCAACCCTGAACACGGGCCAACCCCCAAAATGGGCTGACCCCCAACCTTGAACATGGGCCAACCCTGGACATAAGCCAACCCTCAACATGGGCCAACTCCCAAAATGGGCTGACCCCCAACCTTGAACATGGGACAACCCTGAACATAAGCCAACCCTCAACCCTGAACATGGGCCAACCCCCAACATGGGCTGACCCCCAACCCTGAATATGGGCCAACCCTCAACATTGACCAACCCTCAACCCTGAACATGGGCCAACCCCCAACCTTCAACATGGGCGAACCCCCAAACCCTAAACATGGGCCAATCCTAAACATGGGTCAACCCCCAAACCTTAACATCTGCCAACCTACAACCCTAAAAATAGGGGCCAACCCCCAACATGGGCCAACCCCCAAACCTGAACATGGGCCAATCCCCAAACCTGAACATTGGCCTATCTACAACCCTAAATATGGGACAACCCTGAACATAAGCCAACCCACAACCCTGAACATGGGCCAACCCCCAACATGGGCTGACCCCCAACCCTGAACATGGGCCAACCCCCAACCCTGAACATGGGCCAACCCCCAACATTGACCAACCCTCAACATGGGCCAACCCCCAAACCCTAAATATGTGCCAACCCCCAAACCTTAACATGGGCCAACCCCCAAACCTGAACATGGGCCAATCCCCAAACCTGAACATTGGCCATCCTTCAACCCTAAATATGGGCTAACCCCTAACTCCGAACATGGGCCAACCCCCAACCCTGAACACGGGCTAACCTACAATCCTAAGTATGGGCCAACCCCTAACCATAAACATGGGCCAACCCCCATACTCGAACATGGGCCAACCTACAACCCTAAGTATGGGCCAATCCCTAACCCTGAACATGAGTCCAACACCAAATCCCTAATATGAGCCTGACCCCCAACCCTAAACATGCACCAACTGCCAACCCTGAACATGAGTACAACATCAAATCCCTAATATTAGCCTGACCCCCAACCCTAAACATGCACCAACTGCCAACCCTGAACATGAGTACAACATCAAATCCCTAATATTAGCCTGATCCCCGATCCCCAACCCTTAACCCACTTCCTGTCTTATCTAATCTATGTACACTTCTTGTCATGGGAGGTCAGGACCGTTGTTCCTCCCCTTGCCCTGCCAGGGTATCTAATTGATGGAGGAATTCTTGTTGGGGGAAGAATACAATAAAGAGAACCTGTCGCTTAGGTTATGCAACTGTTAGGTCCAGGGTAATTCTTTATATCCCCTCCCCCCATTCTTTCCCCTAATCTACCCCCCAATTCTCCTCAAGGGTCCCCCATATTAAAGGCTCCCCCCAGATATATTGAAATAAATTCCATCCCGGAGTGACACTCTAACTGACGCATTCAGAATTGTGTTTACCTGAGGAGGGAGTGGCCATCACTGGGGTCACCAGTAGGGTGGGGTCACCTGTGAGGTCAGGGTTACCTGTGGAAACAGCAGAAGATAAGAGATAATGATGTCTGGACACCTCAAATCTGTGTGAGAAGACACAGGGCAGCCTTAAAATTCTCCTTCCAGCAGTGGCATTTGTTAAGAGAGGGGACACAGAGCCCCTCCCCCAAAATATAGAACAGACCCCCCCCCCCCCCCCCAAATATAGAACCCTCGGAACTTATCTGCGATTAAACATTTCTCTGAGGGTCCCGAAATTTCATTTCAACTCAGGATTGGCTATTATCATACTGCTGTATCTCTTCTCAGCAGGCCACCAATTAGGGTCCATCATATACCCATCACAGGCTGTTCATCTAGACCGGGGACATAAAACCCATTAGGACATGTTATCACTAGCTTAGCAGGCCACCAATAAGGGTCCATCATATACCCATCACAGGCTGTTCATCCAGACCGGGGACATAAAACCCATTAGGACATGTTATCACTAGCTTAGCAGGCCACCAATAACCAGGGATCTGTTAATGAGGTCCATCATACAGGGGGGGGGAAATAACGATCGTCTCCCCTGCAGATTGTGTAAGTTTTGCCCCCTTACATAGAAATGAAGGGTCTATAATTTTTATCATAGGTGTATTTTATATGATGGAGACAGAATATCAACCAAAAATCCAGAAAAATCACACAATACAAATGTTATAAATGGAGTTCAGTGAGTAAAATAAGTATTTGATCCCCTTAGTAGTTGGTGGAGAAACCCTTGTTGGTGATCACAGAGGTCAGACGTTTCTTGTAGGTGGCGATCAGTTTCCACACATCTCAGGAGGGATTTTGTCTTCTTTACAGATCTTCTCTAAATCCTGAAGGTTTCTTGGCACCTCGAAGTTTCAGCTCCTCCATACATTTTCTATAGGATTAAGGTCTGGAGACTGGATAGGCCACTTCCTGACCTTCATGTGCTTCTTCTTGAGCCCCTCCTTTGTTGCCTTGGCGATATGTTTTGGGTCATTGTCATGTTGGAAGACCCAACCATGACCATCTTCAGTGTTCTGGCTGAGGGAAGAAGGTTCTCCTCCAAGATCTTACAATACATGGCCCCGTCCATTGGACCCTTCAATGCGGCAAAGTCGGCCTGAACCTTTATCAGAGAAACACCCCAAATCATCATGTTTCCACCTCCGTGTGTGACTGTAGGGATGATGTGACTGTAGGGATGGTGTTCTTAGGGTCATAGTCAGAATTTTTCTTCCTCCAACATGGAAAGTTGAGTTAATGCCAAGGAGCTGAATTTTGGTCTCCTCTGACCACAGAACTTTCTCCTTCTCTGAATCATTTAGATGTCCATTGGTAGACTTCAGACGTTCCTCTACATGTGTCTTCCTGAGGAGGGGACCTTGCGGGGGCTGCAGGATTTCAATCCATGGTGGTGTATTGTGTTCCCAATGGTTTGTTTGGTGACTTTGGTCCCAACTGCTTTGAGATCCTTCACAAGCTCCTCCCATGTAGTTCTGGGCGGATCCCTCACTTTTCTCATGACCATCCTCACCCCATGAGGAGAAATCTTCCATGGAGCTCCAGACTGAGGACGATTGATGGTTATTTTGTATTTCTTCCATTTGTGAATAATCCCTCCAACAGTTGTCTCCTTCTCACCAAGCTTCTTGCTGATGGTCTTGTAGCCCATTCCAGCCTTGTGCAGGTCTACAATCTTCTCCCCGACGTCCTCTGACAGATCTTTGGTCTTCCCCATGATGGTGAGGATTGGATGGAAGAAAGAGATTCTGTGGACAGGTGTCTTTTATACACATAACGAGTTGTCGTTAGGAGAACCTTCTTACATTGACAGGACTAATCTGTGTACCACATGAGGACCTACTGTAGTGTCTGTGTATACTCCATATATACCCCCCATATATACTATATACACTCTATATATACTCCATATATACTATATACACTCTCTATATACTCCATATATACCCCCCATATATACTATATACACTCTCTATATACTCCATATATACTATATACACTCTCTATATACTCCATATATACCCCCCATATATACTATATACACTCTATATACTCCATATATACCCCCCATATATACTATATACACTCTCTATATACTCCATATATACTATATACACTGTCTATATACTCCATATATACCCCCCATATATACTATATACACTCTCTATATACTCCATATATACTATATACACTCTCTATATACTCCATATATACCCCCCATATATACTATATACACTCTCTATATACTCCATATATACCCCCATATATACTATATACTCCATATATACCCCCCATATATACTATATACTCCATATATACCCCCCATATATACTATATACTCCATATATACCCCCATATATACTATATACACTCTCTATATACTCCATATATACCCCCCATATATACTATATACACTCTATATATACTCCATATATACTATATACACTCTCTATATACTCCATATATACTATATACACCCTCTATATACTCCATATATACTATATACACTCTCTATATATACTATATACACTCTCTATATACCACATGAGCCCCTCCTGTATCCAGTCTGTGGGGGGGGGGGGGGGATTGTTGGGGATCAAATACTTCTTTTACTCCATTGATCACATTTGTATTGTGTGATTTCTGGTGGATCTTCTGTCTCTATGATAAGGATTATAGATCCCTCATTTCTATGTGGGGGGACCATAGTACACAATCTGAGGGGAGACGATCGTTCCCCCCCTCTATATGTACATCACAGGCTGATCATCCAGGAAATGACTTCACTTTGTACAGATTTCCTCTCACTTCCTGTTGTGGAAGCAGCAACCCCCGGGGATGGGGGTGTGGTCATTATTGGTGACAGCGCGGGGTGGGGATGGGGGTGTGGTCATCATTGGTGACAGCGCGGGGTGGGGATGGGGGTGTGGTCATCATTGGTGACAGTGCGGGGTGGGGATGGGGGTGTGGTCATCATTGGTGACAGTGCGGGGTGGGGATGGGGGTGTGGTCATCATTGGTGACAGTGCGGGGTGGGGATGGGGGTGTGGTCATCATTGGTGACAGTGCGGGGTGGGGATGGGGGTGTGGTCATCATTGGTGACAGTGCGGGGTGGGGATGGGGGTGTGGTCATCATTGGTGACAGCGCGGGGTGGGGATGGGGGTGTGGTCATCATTGGTGACAGTGCGGGGTGGGGATAGGGGTGTGGTCATCATTGGTGACAGTGCGGGGTGGGGATGGGGGTGTGGTCATCATTGGTGACAGTGCGGGGTGGGGATGGGGGTGTGGTCATCATTGGTGACAGTGTGGGGTGGGGATGGGGGTGTGGTCATCATTGGTGACAGTGCGGGGTGGGGATAGGGGTGTGGTCATCATTGGTGACAGTGCGGGGTGGGGATAGGGGTGTGGTCATCATTGGTGACAGTGTGGGGTGGGGATGGGGGTGTGGTCATCATTGGTGACAGTGCGGGGTGGGGATAGGGGTGTGGTCATCATTGGTGACAGTGCGGGGTGGGGATGGGGGTGTGGTCATCATTGGTGACAGTGCGGGGTGGGGATAGGGGTGTGGTCATCATTGGTGACAGTGACGGGGTGGGGATAGGGGTGTGGTCATCATTGGTGACAGTGCGGGGTGGGGATGGGGGTGTGGTCATCATTGGTGACAGGGTGGGGTGGGGATGGGGGTGTGGTCATCATTGGTGACAGTGCGGGGTGGGGATGGGGGTGTGGTCATCATTGGTGACAGTGCGGGGTGGAGATGGGGGTGTGGTCATCATTGGTGACAGCGCGGGGTGGGGATGGGGGTGTGGTCATCATTGGTGACAGTGCGGGGTGGGGATGGGGGTGTGGTCATCATTGGTGACAGGGTGGGGTGGGGATGGGGGTGTGGTCATCATTGGTGACAGTGTGGGGTGTGGTCATCATTGGTGACAGTGCGGGATGGGGGTGTGGTCATCATTGGTGACAGTGTGGGGTGTGGTCATCATTGGTGCCAGCGCGGGGTGGGGGTGTGGTCATCATTGGTGCCAGCGCGGGGTGGGGGTGTGGTCATCATTAGTGACAGTGCGGGGTGGGGATGGGGGTGTGGTCATCATTGGTGACAGTGCGGGGTGGGGATGGGGGTGTGGTCATCATTGGTGACAGTGCGGGGCGGGGATGGGGGTGTGGTCATCATTGGTGACAGTGTGGGGTGTGGTCATCATTGGTGCCAGCGCGGGGTGGGGGTGTGGTCATCATTGGTGCCAGCGCGGGGTGGGGGTGTGGTCATCATTGGTGCCAGCGCGGGGTGGGGATGGGGGTGTGGTCATTATTGGTGCCAGCGCGGGGTGGGATGGGGGTGTGGTCATCATTAGTGACAGTGCGGGGTGGGGATGGGGGTGTGGTCATCATTGGTGACAGTGTGGGTGGGGATGGGGGTGTGGTCATCATTGGTGACAGTGTGGGTGGGGATGGGGGTGTGGTCATCATTGATGACAGCGCGGGGTGGGGATGGGGGTGTGGTCATCATTGGTGACAGCGCGGGGTGGGGATGGGGGTGTGGTCATCATTGGTGACAGTGCGGGGTGGGGATGGGGGTGTGGTCATCATTGGTGACAGTGTGGGTGGGGATGGGGGTGTGGTCATCATTGGTGACAGTGCGGGGTGGGGATGGGGGTGTGGTCATCATTGGTGACAGTGCGGGGTGGGGATGGGGGTGTGGTCATCATTGGTGACAGCGCGGGGTGGGGATGGGGGTGTGGTCATCATTGGTGACAGCGCGGGGTGGGGATGGGGGTGTGGTCATCATTAGTGACAGTGCGGGGTGGGGATGGGGGTGTGGTCATCATTGATGACAGTGCGGGGTGGGGATGGGGGGGTGGTCATCATTGGTGACAGTGCGGGGTGGGGATGGGGGTGTGGTCATCATTGGTGACAGTGTGGGTGGGGATGGGGGTGTGGTCATCATTGGTGACAGTGTGGGTGGGGATGGGGGTGTGGTCATCATTGATGACAGCGCGGGGTGGGGATGGGGGTGTGGTCATCATTGGTGACAGTGTGGGGTGGGGATGGGGGTGTGGTCATCATTGGTGACAGTGTGGGCTGGGGATGGGGGTGTGGTCATCATTGGTGACAGTGCGGGGTGGGGATGGGGGTGTGGTCATCATTGGTGACAGTGCGGGGTGGGGATGGGGGTGTGGTCATCATTGGTGACAGCGCGGGGTGGGGATGGGGGTGTGGTCATCATTGGTGACAGCGCGGGGTGGGGATGGGGGTGTGGTCATCATTGGTGACAGCGCGGGGTGGGGATGGGGGTGTGGTCATCATTAGTGACAGTGCGGGGTGGGGATGGGGGTGTGGTCATCATTGATGACAGTGCGGGGTGGGGATGGGGGGGTGGTCATCATTGGTGACAGTGCGGGGTGGGGATGGGGGTGTGGTCATCATTGGTGACAGTGTGGGTGGGGATGGGGGTGTGGTCATCATTGGTGACAGTGTGGGTGGGGATGGGGGTGTGGTCATCATTGATGACAGCGCGGGGTGGGGATGGGGGTGTGGTCATCATTGGTGACAGTGTGGGGTGGGGATGGGGGTGTGGTCATCATTGGTGACAGTGCGGGGTGGGGATGGGGGTGTGGTCATCATTGGTGACAGTGCGGGGTGGGGATGGGGGTGTGGTCATCATTGGTGACAGTGCGGGGTGGGGATGGGGGTGTGGTCATCATTGGTGACAGTGTGGGGTGGGGATGGGGGTGTGGTCATCATTGGTGACAGTGCGGGGTGGGGATGGGGGTGTGGTCATCATTGGTGACAGTGCGGGGTGGGGATGGGGGTGTGGTCATCATTGGTGACAGCGCGGGGTGGGGATGGGGGTGTGGTCATCATTGGTGACAGCGCGGGGTGGGGATGGGGGTGTGGTCATCATTGGTGACAGCGCGGGGTGGGGATGGGGGTGTGGTCATCATTGGTGACAGTGCGGGGTGGGGATGGGGGTGTGGTCATCATTGGTGACAGTGCGGGGTGGGGATGGGGGTGTGGTCATCATTGGTGACAGTGTGGGGTGTGGTCATCATTGGTGCCAGTGCGGGGTGGGGGTGTGGTCATCATTGGTGCCAGCGCGGGGTGGGGGTGTGGTCATCATTGGTGCCAGCGCGGGGTGGGGATGGGAGTGTGGTCATCATTGGTGACAGTGCGGGGTGGGGGTGTGGTCATCATTGGTGACAGTGCGGGGTGGGGATAGGGGTGTGGTCATCATTGGTGACAGTGCGGGGTGGGAATAGGGGTGTGGTCATCATTGGTGACAGCGCGGGGTGGGGATGGGGGTGTGGTCATCATTGGTGACAGTGCGGGGTGGGGGTGTGGTCATCATTGGTGACAGTGTGGGGTGGGGATAGGGGTGTGGTCATCATTGGTGACAGTGCGGGGTGGGGGTGTGGTCATCATTGGTGACAGTGCGGGGTGGGGATGGGGGTGTGGTCATCATTGGTGACAGTGCGGGGTGGGGGTGTGGTCATCATTGGTGACAGTGTGGGGTGGGGATAGGGGTGTGGTCATCATTGGTGACAGTGCGGGGTGGGGGTGTGGTCATCATTGGTGACAGTGCGGGGTGGGGATAGGGGTGTGGTCATCATTGGTGACAGTGCGGGGTGGGGATAGGGGTGTGGTCATCATTGGTGACAGTGCGGGGTGGGGATAGGGGTGTGGTCATCATTGGTGACAGTGCGGGGTGGGGATGGGGGTGTGGTCATCATTGGTGACAGCGCGGGGTGGGGATGGGGGTGTGGTCTGGAGGGTGGGGGTGTGGTCTGGGGATGGGGGGTGTGGTCTGGAGGGTTGGGGGTGTGGTTTGGTGATGGGGGTGTGGTCTGGGGATGAGGGTGTGGTCTGGGGATGGGGGTGTGGTCTGGGGATGGGGGGTGTGGTCTGGGGATGGGGGGTGTGGTCTGGGGATGGGGTGTGTGGTCTGGGGGTGTGTCTGGACGGTTGGGGGTGTGGTCTGGGGATGGGGGTGTGGTCTGGGGATGGGGGGTGTGGTCTGGAGGGTTGGGGGTGTGGTCTGGAGGGTTGGGGGTGTGGTATGGGGATGGGGGGTGTGGTCTGGGGATGGGGGTGTGGTCTGGAGGGTTGGGGGTGTGGTCTGGGGATGGGGGTGTGGTATGGGGATGGGGGTGTGGTCTGGAGGGTTGGGGGTGTGGTCTGGAGGGTTGGGGGTGTGGTTCGGTGATGGGGGTGTGGTCTAGAGGGTTGGGGGTGTGGTTCGGTGATGGGGGGTGTGGTCTGGAGGGTTGGGGGTGTGGTATGGGGATGGGGGTGTGGTCTGGGGATGGGGGGTGTGGTCTGGGGATGGGGGTGTGGTCTGGAGGGTTGGGGGTGTGGTCTGGGGATGGGGGTGTGGTATGGGGATGGGGGGTGTGGTCTGGGGATGGGGGGTGTGGTCTGGGGATGGGGTCTGGAGGGTTGGGGGTGTGGTCTGGGGATGGGGGTGTGGTATGGGGATGGGGGGTGTGGTCTGGGGATGGGGGGTGTGGTCTGGGGATGGGGGGTGTGGTCTGGGGATGGGGGTGTGGTCTGGAGGGTTGGGGTGTGGTTCGGTGATGGGGGTGTGGTCTAGAGGGTTGGGGGTGTGGTTCGGTGATGGGGGGTGTGGTCTGGAGATGGGGGTGTGGTCTGGAGGGTGGGGGTGTGATCTGGGGATGGGGGGTGTGGTCTGGAGGTTTGGGGGTGTGGTCTGGGGATGGGGGGTGTGGTCTGGGGATGGGGTGTGTGGTCTGGGGGTGTGTCTGGACGGTTGGGGGTGTGGTCTGGGGATGGGGGGTGTGGTCTGGGGATGGGGGGTGTGGTCTGGGGATGAGGGTGTGGTCTGGGGATGAGGGTGTGGTCTGGGGATGGGGGTGTGGTCTGGGGATGGGGGGTGTGGTCTGGGGATGGGGTGTGTGGTCTGGAGGGTGTGGTCTGGGGATGGGGGTGTGGTATGGGGATGGGGGGTGTGGTCTGGGGATGGGGGGTGTGGTCTGGGGATGGGGGTGTGGTCTGGAGGGTTGGGGGTGTGGTCTGGGGATGGGGGTGTGGTATGGGGATGGGGGGTGTGGTCTGGGGATGGGGGTGTGGTCTGGAGGGTTGGGGGTGTGGTTCGGTGATGGGGGTGTGGTCTAGAGGGTTGGGGGTGTGGTTCGGTGATGGGGGGTGTGGTCTGGAGATGGGGGTGTGGTCTGGAGGGTGGGGGTGTGGTCTGGGGATGGGGGGTGTGGTCTGGAGGGTTGGGGGTGTGGTCTGGGGATGGGGGGTGTGGTCTGGAGGGTTGGGGGTGTGGTCTGGAGGGTTGGGGGTGTGGTTCGGTGATGGGGGTGTGGTCTAGAGGGTTGGGGGTGTGGTTCGGTGATGGGGGGTGTGGTCTGGAGATGGGGGTGTGGTCTGGAGGGTGGGGGTGTGGTCTGGGGATGGGGGGTGTGGTCTGGAGGGTTGGGGGTGTGGTCTGGAGGGTTGGGGGTGTGGTTCGGTGATGGGGGTGTGGTCTAGAGGGTTGGGGGTGTGGTTCGGTGATGGGGGGTGTGGTCTGGAGATGGGGGTGTGGTCTGGAGGGTGGGGGTGTGGTCTGGGGATGGGGGGTGTGGTCTGGAGGGTTGGGGGTGTGGTCTGGGGATGGGGGGTGTGGTCTGGGGATGGGGGTGTGGTCTGGAGGGTTGGGGGTGTGGTCTGGAGGGTTGGGGGTGTGGTTCGGTGATGGGGGTGTGGTCTAGAGGGTTGGGGGTGTGGTTCGGTGATGGGGGGTGTGGTCTGGAGGGTGGGGGTGTGGTCTGGGGATGGGGTTTGGTGATGGGGGTGTGGTCTGGGGATGGGGTTTGGTGATGGGGGTGTGGTCTGGAGGTTTGGGGGTGTGGTCTGGGGATGGGGGGGTGTGGTCTGGAGGGTTGGGGTGTGGTTCGGTGATGGGGGTGTGGTCTGGGGATGGGGGGTGTGGTCTGGAGGGTTGGAGGTGTGGTCTGGGGATTGGGGGGTGTGGTATGGAGGGTTGGGGGTGTGGTTTGGTGATGGGGGTGTGGTCTGGGGATGGGGGTGTGGTCTGGGGATGGGGGGTGTGGTTTGGTGATGGGGGTGTGGTCTGGAGGGTGGGGGTGGGGTCTGGGGATGGGGGGTGTGGTTTGGTGATGGGGGTGTGGTCTGGAGGGTGGGGGTGGGGTCTGGGGATGGGGGGTGTGGTCTGGGGATTGGGGGGTGTGGTCTGGAGGGTTGGGGGTGTGGTCTGGAGGGTTGGGGGTGTGGTTCGGTGATGGGGGGTGTGGTCTGGAGATGGGGGTGTGGTCTGGAGGGTGGGGGTGTGGTCTGGGGATGGGGGGTGTGGTCTGGAGGGTTGGGGGTGTGGTCTGGGGATGGGGGGTGTGGTCTGGAGGGTTGGGGGTGTGGTCTGGAGGGTTGGGGGTGTGGTTCGGTGATGGGGGTGTGGTCTAGAGGGTTGGGGGTGTGGTTCGGTGATGGGGGGTGTGGTCTGGAGATGGGGGTGTGGTCTGGAGGGTGGGGGTGTGGTCTGGGGATGGGGGGTGTGGTCTGGAGGGTTGGGGGTGTGGTCTGGAGGGTTGGGGGTGTGGTTCGGTGATGGGGGTGTGGTCTAGAGGGTTGGGGGTGTGGTTCGGTGATGGGGGGTGTGGTCTGGAGATGGGGGTGTGGTCTGGAGGGTGGGGGTGTGGTCTGGGGATGGGGGGTGTGGTCTGGAGGGTTGGGGGTGTGGTCTGGGGATGGGGGGTGTGGTCTGGGGATGGGGGTGTGGTCTGGAGGGTTGGGGGTGTGGTCTGGAGGGTTGGGGGTGTGGTTCGGTGATGGGGGTGTGGTCTAGAGGGTTGGGGGTGTGGTTCGGTGATGGGGGGTGTGGTCTGGAGGGTGGGGGTGTGGTCTGGGGATGGGGTTTGGTGATGGGGGTGTGGTCTGGGGATGGGGTTTGGTGATGGGGGTGTGGTCTGGAGGTTTGGGGGTGTGGTCTGGGGATGGGGGGGTGTGGTCTGGAGGGTTGGGGTGTGGTTCGGTGATGGGGGTGTGGTCTGGGGATGGGGGGTGTGGTCTGGAGGGTTGGAGGTGTGGTCTGGGGATTGGGGGGTGTGGTATGGAGGGTTGGGGGTGTGGTTTGGTGATGGGGGTGTGGTCTGGGGATGGGGGTGTGGTCTGGGGATGGGGGGTG
Source organism: Lithobates clamitans (assembly GCA_037952925.1). NCBI lineage: Eukaryota > Metazoa > Chordata > Amphibia > Anura > Ranidae > Lithobates > Lithobates clamitans. Next base: position 80,266 of record JBBGZY010003242.1, read on the forward strand.
TGGTTTGGTGATGGGGGTGTGGTCTGGAGGGTGGGGGTGGGGTCTGGGGATGGGGGGTGTGGTTTGGTGATGGGGGTGTGGTCTGGAGGGTGGGGGTGGGGTCTGGGGATGGGGGGTGTGGTCTGGGGATTGGGGGGTGTGGTCTGGAGGGTTGGGGGTGTGGTCTGGAGGGTTGGGGGTGTGGTTCGGTGATGGGGGGTGTGGTCTGGAGATGGGGGTGTGGTCTGGAGGGTGGGGGTGTGGTCTGGGGATGGGGGGTGTGGTCTGGAGGGTTGGGGGTGTGGTCTGGGGATGGGGGGTGTGGTCTGGAGGGTTGGGGGTGTGGTCTGGAGGGTTGGGGGTGTGGTTCGGTGATGGGGGTGTGGTCTAGAGGGTTGGGGGTGTGGTTCGGTGATGGGGGGTGTGGTCTGGAGATGGGGGTGTGGTCTGGAGGGTGGGGGTGTGGTCTGGGGATGGGGGGTGTGGTCTGGAGGGTTGGGGGTGTGGTCTGGAGGGTTGGGGGTGTGGTTCGGTGATGGGGGTGTGGTCTAGAGGGTTGGGGGTGTGGTTCGGTGATGGGGGGTGTGGTCTGGAGATGGGGGTGTGGTCTGGAGGGTGGGGGTGTGGTCTGGGGATGGGGGGTGTGGTCTGGAGGGTTGGGGGTGTGGTCTGGGGATGGGGGGTGTGGTCTGGGGATGGGGGTGTGGTCTGGAGGGTTGGGGGTGTGGTCTGGAGGGTTGGGGGTGTGGTTCGGTGATGGGGGTGTGGTCTAGAGGGTTGGGGGTGTGGTTCGGTGATGGGGGGTGTGGTCTGGAGGGTGGGGGTGTGGTCTGGGGATGGGGTTTGGTGATGGGGGTGTGGTCTGGGGATGGGGTTTGGTGATGGGGGTGTGGTCTGGAGGTTTGGGGGTGTGGTCTGGGGATGGGGGGGTGTGGTCTGGAGGGTTGGGGTGTGGTTCGGTGATGGGGGTGTGGTCTGGGGATGGGGGGTGTGGTCTGGAGGGTTGGAGGTGTGGTCTGGGGATTGGGGGGTGTGGTATGGAGGGTTGGGGGTGTGGTTTGGTGATGGGGGTGTGGTCTGGGGATGGGGGTGTGGTCTGGGGATGGGGGGTGTGGTTTGGTGATGGGGGTGTGGTCTGGAGGGTGGGGGTGGGGTCTGGGGATGGGGGGTGTGGTCTGGGGATTGGGGGGTGTGGTATGGAGGGTTGGGGGTGTGGTTCGGTGATGGGAGATGTGGTCTGGAGAGTAGATGGGAAGATATCCGCTCTCTTAGATGAGGAGTTTGGCAGAGGGGGGGATGGTAGAGGGTGGGATGGTAGAGGGGGGGATGGGAGAGGTGGGTGGGCGAAGCTCCTCCCCGTCACGTGGTGTTCTCTGAACTCCTCTCAGGCCCGGCACGGCGCTCCCCTCCCCCCAGCCGCCATGTGTTGTCGGGGGGTCTCGTCTGGCCGCTCTTACCTCACGGAGAGCCCCTCTTCCCACCAGCGGCGATATCTAAAAGAAGCGGCCAATCCCGCTTCCGTAATCGTAATTCCACCAATCAGAGGCCGACATGAGGGAGGGGCGGGGTTTCCTTCTTCTTGGTGCAGTTTAACTGGTTCTCGACTTCGGGGACACGCCCTCGGGGCGGAGATAAGTCCGCCATTTTACTGGAGACCGGAAACCATAGAGATGTAATGGGGAGAGCTCAGGAAAGATGTCTCCGGGGCGGCGACCGAGAATTCCATAGAGAGGCGCCCTCTAGTGTCCGCTCTTCATTGGTCACTTCCGGTCCTATATACACATCAGGAGAGCTCCTCCCACACACCGGTGTCCCCACTGGAAGATTCCCCTCCATTCCTGTCCTGGTGACACCCGTATTGTACAGATTCCGCTCACCCCGGAGGCTCCAGAACTTCTCTTCTTATTCAGATCGGATTTTTATTCATAAAAGTGATTATTTACTAAACAATGGTCAGGGGTGGGTAGTGGGGTTCCCCAGGGTTCTGTGCTGGGACCAATCCTATTTAATTTGTTCATAAACGATCTGGAGGATGGGATAAACAGTTCAATCTCTGTATTTGCAGACGATACTAAGCTAAGCAGGGCAATAACTTCTCCGCAGGATGTGGAAATCTTGCAAAAAGATCTGAACAAATGAATGGGGGAGGGGCAACTACATGGCAAATGAGGTTCAATGTAGAAAAATGTAAAATAATGCATTTGGGTGTCAAAAATCTGAATGCAATCTATAGACTGGGGGGAGAACCTCTGGGGGGATCTAGGATGGAAAAGGACCTGGGGGTCCTAGTAGATGATAGGCTCAGCAATGACATGCAATGCCAAGCTGCTGCTAATAAAGCAAACAGAATATTGGCATCAAAAGGGGATCAACTGCAGAGATAAAACGATAATTCTCCCGCTCTACAAGACTCTGGTCCGGCCGCACCTGGAGTATGCTGTCCAGTTCTGGGCACCAGTCCTCAGGAAGGATGTACTGGAAATGGAGCGACTACAAAGAAGGGCAACAAAGCTAATAAAGGGTCTGGAGGATCTTAGTTATGAGGAAAGGTTGTGAGCTCTGAACTTATTCTCTCTGGAGAAGAGACGCTTGAGAGGGGATATGATTTCATTATATAAATACCGGACTGGTGACCCCACAATATATAAATACCGGACTGGTGACCCCACAATATATAAATACCGGACTGGTGACCCCACAATGTATAAATACCGGACTGGTGACCCCACAATATACAAATACCGGACTGGTGACCCCACAATATATAATACCGGACTGGTGACCCCACAATATATAAATACCGGACTGGTGACCCCACAATATACAAATACCATACTGGTGACCCCACAATATATAAATACCGGACTGGTGACCCCACAATATACAAATACCGGACTGGTGACCCCACAATATATAAATACCGGACTGGTGACCCCACAATATATAAATATCGGACTGGTGACCCCACAATATACAAATACCGGACTGGTGACCCCACAATATACAAATACCGGACTGGTGACCCCACAATATACAAATACCGGACTGGTGACCCCACAATATACAAATACCGGACTGGTGACCCCACAATATATAAATACCGGACTGGTGACCCCACAATATATAAATATCGGACTGGTGACCCCACAATATACAAATACCGGACTGGTGACCCCACAATATACAAATACCGGACTGGTGACCCCACAATATACAAATACCGGACTGGTGACCCCACAATATATAAATACCGGACTGGTGACCCCACAATATATAAATATCGGACTGGTGACCCCACAATATACAAATACCGGACTGGTGACCCCACAATATACAAATACCGGACTGGTGACCCCACAATATACAAATACCGGACTGGTGACCCCACAATGTATAAATACCGGACTGGTGACCCCACAATATATAAATACCGGACTGGTGACCCCACAATATATAAATACCGGACTGGTGACCCCACAATGTATAAATACCGGACTGGTGACCCCACAATATACAAATACCAGACTGGTGACCCCACAATATACAAATACCGGACTGGTGACCCCACAATATATAAATACCGGACTGGTGACCCCACAATATATAAATACCGGACTGGTGACCCCACAATATATAAATACCGGACTGGTGACCCCACAATATATAAATACCGGACTGGTGACCCCACAATATATAAATACCGGACTGGTGACCCCACAATATATAAATACCGGACTGGTGACCCCACAATGTATAAATACCGGACTGGTGACCCCACAATATACAAATACCGGACTGGTGACCCCACAATATATAATACCGGACTGGTGACCCCACAATATATAAATACCGGACTGGTGACCCCACAATATATATAATACTATATAACATTATGTAATGATGTCGGAATGCGTTAGGCGTCACTAATGGATAGAAATGCGTCTTCCTTACATCTCACCAGAAGTCGGTGTGAATCGGAATCGCGGAGAGGAAAGGGTTAATGTCGGTGTAAAGGATACATTGTATTTTATCCCCTCCCCCCCTCTATGATAATATACAAAACATACACTTCATGCAGCGCCCTGATCTCAGCATTGCAGTGTGAATGGGGCACACGGGGAACAATCGTTTCCTGGTGGTAATGGAATGTACAATGTCACCGCTGCACACTGCGAGGATTAAACCCCCCCTCCCCCTCCCCCCCCGCCCCACCCCCCACCCCCGCTCTGCGGAAGTCAGTCTTTGGCGCCTTCCCTCCTTCTCTTCTGGGGTCCCCCACAGGCTCCTCCTCTTCAGGAAGCCGTGTGCTATGGGGGGAGGGGATGGGGGGTCACCCATGTGGGCTTATTCCTGAGCCGAGCGATGCGCATCCATAGACACACACAGCACAGCCACGCCCACCACTCCCTCCTCATAGGAGCTGCAGCTGGATTAGTGGGAGGAGTCAGGTAAGTGGTTAGGGATGGGGGGAGGGGGGATTTGTACCCTAATGCATGGATCGGGGTAAACAACTTTCTGAGTGTAGAGCACTTTAATGCCCATCCCCCCCCCCCCTGACAATCCACCCCCTCCCCTCCCCCGTGTGACTCAGAACATTCCGGAAGGTTGGGTGGGGAGCTCCAGGGAGAGGGGCGGGGGAGGGGGGTGACTCACCTTCCTGGATGATCCGGGTGGCGTCTCCCTGGCAGAACATTCGATGGGTGAAGATAATTGGGGACGGAATGTTCTGAGTCATCCGGCGGTGGGGGGAGGGGAGGGGGGTGCACAGAGTTCTGTATAAAATAATATAAACTCCGTGCCGGCACCCCTATAAAAAAGGGGGGGGGGTAATCCCAGTACCGGGTTCTACATGAATAATTAGTGATTACTAATCAATATATATATAAAAACACTCAAACTTATAAAGTGCCCCTCCCCCCCTGTGTGTGACCCGGATAGGTGATAGGTGGGCACCTCCTCTTATGTCTCTAGAAATAGAAATTATTATTATTATTATTATTATACAGGATTTATATTATTATTATTATTATTATTATTATTATTATTATTATTATTATTATACAGGAAAAACAACCCCACACCATAATCCCCCCCCCCCCAAAAAAAACACACCATAATCCCCCCCCCCACACACACACACCATAATTTCCCCCCCCACACACACACCATAATTCCCCCCCCACACACACACACACACCATAATCCCCCCCCCCCCACCAAATGATTTGGACCAGTGCACAAAGCAAGGTCCATAGAGACATGGATGAGCGAGTTTGGGGTGGGGGAACTTTACTGGCCTGCACAGAGTCCTGACCTCAACCCAATGGAACACCTTTGGGATGAATTAGAGTGGAGACTGCGAGCCAGGCCTTCTCATCCAACATCAGTGCCTGACCTCACAAATGCTCTTCTGGGAAGAATGGTCAAACATTCCCATAGACACCCTCCTAAACCTTGTGGACGGCCTTGAATTTCTTTCTAAGATGGCAATGTGGGAGCAGAGTGATAAAGAAGAACTTTGGACTGGAAGGAAAATGTGGACTGGACTCTTGAATAGTGGGTTTGGGTACAATATGCACACGATTCCCGTTGGACATGTGACGTGACGTGACGTGACGTGACGTTGTGGGTTGAGGTTCCTCCTGGCCCTTTCTCCGATTTCTTTCGGGGGGGGGGTTGGGTGTTACCGTGCCTGGGGGGTTGGGACAATCACTTCCAGATCACCATGCCGGTCCCTTACTGGAGCTGGGTCCTACTTGCAGACTTTTCCTATATGCCTCTTACCGCTGATGATTGGCAGTCAGCCATGAAACGCGTTGGGTACACAACTAAGGCTGCCTATACAAGTTTATTTCAATCGTGAATTTCAATATCATCGTCATCCACTGTTTATATCCGTATTATGTAGATCTTTACCTATGATCTGTCCTTCCGTGTGACTTCAATGAACAGGATCTGACTTGGCGACTTTGAGCATTCCAAACAATTCCTTTGCCTCTGGTATGGAGGAAACCTCACGCCAAATGTATCAAAAAACCTGCTTGGGGGTCCCCACCAGATTTATACCAGGCCCTTTGAGTCCATCCCAAGAACCATACCAGACCCTCATCCAAGCATGCAGCCTGGCAGGTCAGAAAAGGGGGAGACACGAGCGGTCGCCTCAACCCCCTCACTCCTGGACCATACCAGGCCACATGCCCTCAGCATGGGAGGGTGGGTGATTTGGGGCAAGCCCACCCCGAAGCACCTTGTCTCCATGTTCATAGGGACAGGGGCCTCTTCCCCACAACACTGGGCTGTGGTTGTGCGAGTTTGCAAGCAGGTGGCTTATCGTAATCTAGAAAACCCCAGATCCCCCCCCACCCCTGCCAGGGTTGTGGGGATGAGGCCCTTGTCCCCGTCCACATGGGTACAAGGTGCTGTGGCCCTTGTCCCAAAGCACCTACCCCCCCCCCCACATTGAAGGCATGTGGCCTGGTATGGTCCAGAAGGAGAGGGGGGGGCTCTCGCTCACCCCCTGGCTTTCCTGACCTGCCAGGCTCCATGCTTGGATAAGGCCAACGCCATTTTTTTTATTGTGAAGTGGGGTTTCCCCTCAAAATCCATACCAGACCAAAGAACCAGGTATGGTCTTGAGAAGGGGGTGGACGACGACGACCCCACATCGTTTTTTTTATTTCGGCATTGGGTCTCCCTCAAGATCTATACCAGACTCAAAGGGCCTGATATGATCCAGGGAGGGGGGGGGACCCCATGTTGTTTTTTTTATTTCGGCATGGGGTCTCCCTCAAGATCCATACCGGACTCAAAGGGCCTGATATGATCCAGGAAGGGGGGGGACCCCACGTTGGTTTTTTTATTTCGGCATGGGGTTTCCCTCAAGATCCATACCAGACTCAAAGGGCTTGGTATTATCCAGGGAGGGGGGGACCCCACGTCGTTTTTTTATTATTTTGGCATGGGGTCTCCCTCAAGATCCACACCAGACTCAAAGGGCCTGATATGATCCAGGGAGGGGGGGACCCCACGTCGTTTTTTTTATTTTTTTATTATTTTTGGCATGGGGTCTCCCTCAAGATCCATACCAGACTCAAAGGGCCTGATATGATCCAGGGAGGGGGGGACCCCATGTCATTTTTTTATTATTTTGGCGTTGGTTCTCCCTCAAGATCCATACCGGACTCAAAGGGCCTGATATGATCCAGGGAGGGGGGGACCCCACATTGTTTTTTCATTTTTTTATTTTTTCGGCATGGGTTCAACCTCAAGATCCATACCGGACTCAAAGGGCTTGGTATTATCCAGGGAGGGGGGGGGACCCCACATCATCTTTTTATTATTTTGGCATGGGGTCTCCCTCAAGATCCATACCAGACTCAAAGGGCCTGATATGATCCTGGGGGGGGGAACCCCACGTCGTTTTTTATTTATTAATTTGGCGTGAGGTTTCCTCCATACCAGAAGCAAGGGAATTGTTTTTATGGGTTAAAGGACAAGTTGCAATCATCGCAAAGTCGGATCCGGTTCACTGAAGTCGCAGGGCAAAGTCGGATTGGAAGTCATGTGACCTCCTTTTCAGAGCGGTGTGAAGCCGGCCTGGTATTTAGTGGTTACATTGTAACACGTTATTTAAACATTTCCAATCTCATTCTATCCTAGTGGAGTAACTGTATCGATTGTAGAGAAGTATCTAATAAAACGCGATTGTTTCCGGTCTGAAGGGTTGAACACACACAGATTTAGCCGTTGTGATATATATATATATATCGTCTTTACAAATAAAGTTTTATAAACAAAACGAAAATATTGCTTTTTTGACAAACAGAAGTGCAACTTTAAAATAGAAAAAGACCCCAAAAACCTGCAATCTCTATTGGCTGTGATGTCATCGCACAGATTACCGGAATAAATCACCAACATTAAGAAAAAAAATCGCTTTAGTCGAATAAAATAATGTTATTTTCATCGAGGAAATGAACACCGACAGGCAGTTTGTTATTTAAAGTCTCTACTTCCCCCCCCGACCAACATCCCGATCACCGGGATTTCCTCATTGCTGGAACCCCCGGCACCGGTCTCCTCGCCTGTCCTTGGAGCACCCCCGACACCCCGATACTTCCATGTGTCCGGCCAGCGGTGCTCCTCTGGGGTTTGCCTCATTCTATGAGGATGAATTTGGGGGGGCTGTTCCTGCACCCCGCTGCCAGCCTCCTCCTGTATTGAGGGGATCTGTGTTGGTGGACCCGGAGATCGGGAGATATGGAGGTGAGTATCCAACTTTCCGAGGCAGCTCCTCGGTCCCAGACAGTCCCTGAGGTGGGATGAGAACATCACAGAAGCTTAATGGGTCCAGTAAGATTCTATTTTTTCAGGATTACGGGTCACAAATCCGACACATTTCAGGCTGAAAGCTCCTCCTTCATCAGGGCTGGATCGCTGAGCGTAACAAAGATGGTTCCAAAGTTGGCTGCCAATAAAATATTCCTCCAATAATCGAAGACTGAGAAGTATTCAAGCCCTGAGGAAGGGGGGAGTTTTGTGCCCTCCAAAAAGAACATGAAAAATAAAATCTTCTTGGACTCATTCTCATCCTTTTCCTTCACTCTGGGGGCCTCAGGGACACCCCAATTGACTGAGAACTTACCTTGATATCTACCAGTCCTGGGGTCCACCAACACATCCCATAAATACTGGGACAGGCTGGTGACAGAGTGGGAGAACGGCTCCCCCCCGATGATCCCCACAGAGTCCCCCCGGGAGGTCTATCCTGAGAAGATCGCTGCTCCAACCTTCCACACCCAGCTCTGCAGTACTGATGATGTTCTCCAGAGCAAAGGTCAGAGGAGCACCTACCTTCGATAATGGTAATAAGGCACCAGGACTGGCCGACTTCACTGACCTATCCCAGCAGTCTGTACGTTGTGGGAGAGGGAGGAACCTGGGGGTATGTAGTCTGGAGCTCCTTCACCATAGTCATGTCTTTATATGAAGGACCTTTTACTTTTATCAGAGTCGTCCTCACAGATCTCCAGAATCATTTCTTTATTCTTCAGGGGCACCCCTATTGGCAGAGAACTTACCTTGATATCTACCAGTCCTGGGGTCCACCTACACATCCCCTCAATACTGGGACAGGCTGGTGACTGTGGGGATCATCGGGGGGAGCTGTTCTCCCACTCTGTCACCAGCCTGCCCCAGTATTGATGGGATGTGTAGGTGGACCCCAGGACTGGTAGATATCAAGGTAAGTTCTCTGCCAATAGGGGTGCCCCTGAAGAATAAAGAAATGATTCTGGAGATCTGTGAGGACGACTCTGATAAAAGTAAAAGGTCCTTCATATAAAGACATGACTATGGACTACATCCCCCCAGGTTCCTCCCTCTCCCACAACGTACAGACTGCTGGGATAGGTCAGTGAAGTCGGCCAGTCCTGGTGCCTTATTACCATTATCGAAGGTAGGTGCTCCTCTGACCTTTGCTCTGGAGAACATCATCAGTACTGCAGAGCAGAGCTGGGTGTGGAAGGTTGGAGCAGCAATCTTCTCAGGATAGACCTCCCGAGGGGGGGACTCTGTGGGGATCATCGGGGGGAGCTGTTCTCCCACTTTGAGTCCCCCCTCAGGAGGTCCATCCTAAGAAGATCGCTGCTGGTAGGAGCACCTACCTTCGATAATGGTAATAAGGCACCAGGACTGGCCGACTTCACTGACCTATCCCAGCAGTCTGTACGTTGTGGGAGAGGGAGGAACCTGGGGGGATGTAGTCTGGAGCTCCTTCACCATAGTCATGTCTTTTCTGATGGACCTTTTACTTTTATCAGAGTCGTCCTCACAGATCTCCAGAATCATTTCTTTATCAGTTCTTTATTCTTCATCATCTGCTTATTTAAAGTTATTATTATTTTTCACAATTTTTCTTTAAAAAAAAAAAAAAGGTTTAAAAAATAAAAATTGTCTACTACTGGGGGGAAATCTCAGGGGTGTGGTGGTGCCGCCTATGCAAGGTAAGCTGTGAACTCTGGCGGAAGGCCCTCCCACACTCGGTGCAGCCGTACGGTTTCTGGTCGCTGTGTCTCCTGCGATGTTTGGTCAGACTGTCCCGCAGGGCAAAGCTTTCCCCGCACTCGGGACACAAGTACGGCCTTTCTCCGGTGTGACTTCTCCAGTGTTGGGTTAGCGAGCCCGGCTGAGTGAAACATTTCCCGCACTCTGGACAGGAATACGGCTTGACTCCGGTGTGCGTGCGTTGGTGGAAGTCCAGACTAACGCGCTGAGTGAAGCTCCGCCCACATTCCATACACATAAATGGCTTCTCTCCAGTGTGAAGTCTCTGGTGGGTGGCCAGGCTGGCGCTTTGGCTGAACCGCTGGCCACATTCGCTGCATTCGTAGGGTTTGTGCCCGGTGTGAGTCCTCTCATGTACGCCGAGGGAAGACTGCGAGGGGAAGTTCTTCCCACACGTGACGCACAGAAACCGCTTCCCCTCCACGTGAATCCTTCGGTGGTGTTCCAGCCGATGGGAATTCTTGAACCTTCTTCCACATTCCGGACAGGTGAAGGGTCTCAGGCATGGGGGACTGGTCTGGTGGGCAGCAAAGCTTTCCTTGTCAGTGAAGTTTTGACCACATGAGGGACATGAAAAGGGATTCATCTCAGTGTGGACCTTCTGGTGGGCGTCCAGGTAGCTTTTACGGTAAAAACATTTCCCGCATTCTCCACAGATATGACCCCCCATCTTTGCCTGCCGCTTCTTGGCCAGAGATGGAGGAATAGGATGGGCACCCGTGTCTGGTTGCCACTCTTTGGTTGATTGGACCCCATTGGGTTGGTTGTTCGATGCCTGTTGAGCAAGCTGCTCCTTAATACGCCTTAAAGTCACATTGACAGAGAACAGACACTCCGAGCACTGAAACGACCAATCAGTACGGTGCGTTCTGCACACACAAGTGGCGGATAGACGGCAAAACCTTTTCTCGTATTCCACACATTGCAGGAGAAGCGTAGACAGTCTGTGGGCCATCGCTGGAGGAACATCTGAAAACCAGACTTGGTCTGATAAAGATTGGACTTCTCTGAGATTTCCTTCCATTGGCTCTCCATCAGTACTGGAGGCGGAGCCATCACCATCAAGTCCTGGCAGGAGCCGCTTCCCTGCAGAGTCAGTAAACTTTCTTCCTTCATCTACAATCGATTGCCCATGACTATTCCATCGTGCGTATGTGTGGTCATGGGGCATGAATATAAAGTTATCGCTCTGATGATCCCAAGACAGAGACTCTTCCTTAATAAGACAAACGATTATCTCCTCACCTGTGTTGGGTTCCTCTTTACCGTCAGGAGATGTATATTCTATGGGGTCTGTAGGAATGTCCTGTCCATAGGAGAGGGGCTCCTCCTTTGGTTCGTCCTTGATATGAATAAATGGAGACCACATATGGTGTGTGGGGAGAGCCTGTGGGAGAAATCCATCACCATGGGAATGGGGTTCCTCCTTAATGTGGGCGATTGTTCCTCCTTCCCATATGATGTGATCCTCCTTAATTTTAGGGACTGGAAATTCTTCACTGGTACCCGGTTCCTCTATGTGAGCACATGTGTTCATGTCTGCGGGATCTGGAGGATATGTGGGGTGTGGAGGATATGTGGGGTGTGGAGGATATGTGGGGTGTGGAGGATAAGCGGGGTCTGGAGGATATGTGGGGTCTGGAGGATATGTGGGGTCTGGAGGATATGTGGGGTCTGGAGAATGTGTGGGATCTGGAGGATGTGTGGGGTCTGGAGAATGTGTGGGATCTGGAGGATATGTGGGGTCTGGAGGATATGTGGGGTCTGGAGGATATGTGGGGTCTGGAGGATATGTGGGATCTGGAGAATATGTGGGGTCTGGAGAATATGTGGGGTCTGGAGGATATGTGGGGTCTGGAGGATATGTGGGTTCTGGAGGATATGTGGGGTCTGGAGAATATGTGGGGTCTGGAGGATATGTGGGGTCTGGAGGATATGTGGGGTCTGGAGGATATGTGGGGTCAGGAGGATGTGTGGGGTCTGGAGGATGTGTGGGGTCTGGAGGATGTGTGGGGTCTGGAGGATATGTGGGGTCTGGAGGATATGTGGGGTCTGGCGGATATGTGGGGTCTGGAGGATATGTGGGGTCTGGAGGATATGCAGGTGTCAAACTAGCCAGGCTTTCCTCTACGTATGTAAAAGACTCCATTTTGATATGAACAGAGGTAGGTTCTCCGGGGTCCTGGGATATGTAAGCGGGGGGTCTTGGTAGATCTTCATTTTGATAGGAGTGGGGTCCCACTTTGACCGGAGCAGACAAACGATCGTGATTTTCCAATTCACCCCAATAGCTACCTGTCAAAAATAACAGAATTAAAAAGTTCACCAAATGTCTACATACATGTAAGATCAATCAGTGGAGGGCCAAGGGGCAAGGCTGCTGTTATAAACCATGGGGCCCTATACCGCCAACCTGACGGGGCCCCCCCTCCCCCCAAATAGACAAAGCTTTCTATACTTCAGTTATAAATGAACACAGTGAGGGATTGGTACCGATCACTCATTGCGTTCATTCAGGAAAGGAAAAGGGTGGTAAATATGACATATTTACTAGCCCCTCCCCCCCCGTTCTCCATCCTGAAAGATCCTATTGTGTGCTTGTAGCCGGAAGCACTACGGGAGTTTGGGGGGCACAAAGGGTGGGTCTGGGCAGCAGGGGGAAGTGTACAGTGCACTGGGAGACCATTATGGTGGGAGGGCAATTACCGGAACCAATCCCTTGTATGTCTCTCTCTGCAGCAGCATGAAAGCTGGCAGGAGGAAGAGGAGAAGAAGCCATCTTTCAGCTGCTGCAGTGAGAGACATACAAGAGATCGGTTCCAGCAATTGCCCTCCCCCCCGTGCTCTGCCGATCACCCTCCCTGCCCACATGCAATTCACCCAGCTGCCTGACCCTCCCCCTGCTGGCCTGGGCCCCATACAGGAGGACCGGTGGTACCCCTTTATCCACAGCCCAGTATATAGGTGACAGTAGGTGGCCAAATACATCCCAGCTCAATCACTCTGGATGGCCAATGTTCTTTTATGGTCACCATTATGGCCCCTATTAGATCTGAAGACTCTGAGGTCGGAATATGTGTGAAAGCCTCACCATCAATGATGAAGGAAGAAATTGGATCATCTAGAAAAATAAAAAGTCTGATTCCTGACATTTTCTCAGCCTATTTTTTTATGTGGGGAAATGTCTGTATATTATGTAGGTGACAGTAGGTGGTCAGATATGTCATAGAATGCCTGGGTCACCCCGTATGGCCAATGTTCTTCCAGGATCCATGGTCACCATTATAGCCCATATTGGACCTGAAGACTGAAATCCAAATATCTATGGAATCCTCACCATAAATGATGAAAGGAGATTTAATATTTCGGATTTCTGATGTATTTCCCATAGATTTATGTTGATAAATGTCTGTCCATGTGTAGGTGACAGTAGGTGACCAGATACGTCACAGAATGGCTCGATAACCCTGTATGGCCAATGTTCTTCTATGGTCACCATTATTGCCCCTATTCGATCTGAAGACTGAGGTTGGAATATCTGTGGAAGCCTCACCATAAATGTTGAAGGGAGAAATAGTGATTCCTGATGTATTTCCCATAGATTTATGTTCAGAAATGTCTGTACAAATGCAGGAGGCCAGATACTTCACAGATTGGCTCGATTAGCCTGGATGGTCAATGCTCTTCTATGGTCACCATTATGGCCCATATTAGATCTTAAGACTTCAAGGTATGTGTGGGAAGCCTCACCATCAATGATGAAGGTGGAAAATAGTCATTGGTTTATTTAAAAATGTAAAAGTTTCTTTCCTATTTTTTTATGTGGGGAAATGTCTGTATATATGTAGGTGACAGTAGGTGGCCACATACCTTACAGAATGGCTGGATAATCCTGTATGTCCAATGTTCTTCTATGCTCTATGGTCACCATTATTGCCCATAATAGACGTGAAGACCCTGAGGTCTACATATCTATGGAAGCCTCACCATAAATGATGAAAGGAGATTTAATAATTCTGATTTTTGATGTATTTCCCATAGATTTATGTTGGAAAATGTCTGTATATATGTAGGTGACAGTAGGTGGCCACATACCTTACAGAATGGCTGGATAACCCTGTATGTCCAATGTTCTTCTATGCTCTATGGTCACCATTATTGCCCATAATAGACGTGAAGACTCTGAGGTCTACATATCTATGGAAGCCTCACCATCAAGGAGCTCTGCTTTTATGGAAAGATCCACCATAAATGGTGAGATCACCGATAATGGAAGATACAACACGTCTTGTCAGGAGGTCACCATAGCAACTAGGAGAGAAGTATGGGAACTGAACTGCTCATTGCTTCATTAAAATGCTGGTTTGCTGTCCATCATTCTTCTGTTTGAGATCTAGTTCTGACTTCACTGGGTGCATGCTTGTTCTCAATCAATGACCTAAAAAGTAATGAAGCCAGAGCCAGAAAAGTAGCATCTCCAGAAGATGATCACCTATGGTGGTGTTCACATTTCTCAAAACAAATTTCCATCAAAAAGTCCCCAGAAAACATTCAAGTGTTCTGATCTTCTCTTACCCGGATCCGGGAGGGTGTGGTGGTCCTCCATCATGACGTCCTTGTAGAGATCCTTGTGTCCTTCTAAATACTCCCACTCCTCCATGGAGAAATAGACAGTGACATCCTGACACCTTATAGGAACCTGACACACACAATGATACAGTCACCATCCAGACACATCCCTTGTCTGTTACTGGATAATGTCCCAGAATTCCCAGAATCCTCCTCACCTCTCCTTTCAGGATCTTCTCTGGTGACCATTAGACTCCATACTCATCCATTGCTTCCTTCCTGTGTAATGAGAGACTCTGAGCAAATCAGACACACCCTCCATGCAGACGTCTCCCTCTGCTATATATAGATAAGCCGTAGGACTAACACTCCCTCCCCTCCCCCGCCAGCTCTGTGTTTTGTTAATAGAGATAAGAGTGATGTCATGTGACCTCCCAGAATCCCCCTCACCTCTCCGGTCAGGTCTGTGTTTTATTCATAGAGATAAGTGTGATGTCATGTGACCTCCCAGAATCCTCCTCACCTCTCCGGTCAGGTCTGTATTATTAATAGAGATAAGAGTGATGTCATGTGACCTCCCAGAATCCTCCTCACCTCTCCGGTCAGGTCTGTGTTTTATTAACAGAGATAAGAGTGATGTCATGTGACCTCCCAGAATCCTCCTCACCTCTCCGGTCAGGTCTGTGTTTTATTAATAGAGATAAGAGTGATGTCATGTGACCTCCCAGAATCCTCCTCACCTCTCCGGTCAGGTCTGTGTTTTATTAATAGAGATAAGAGTGATGTCATGTGACCTCCCAGAATCCTCCTCACCTCTCCGGTCAGGTCTGTGTATTATTAATAGAGATAAGAGTGATGTCATGTGACCTCCCAGAATCCTCCTCACCTCTCCGGTCAGCATTAGATGTTATTATTATAATGGGTCCAGTGATGGATGGACATTCTATGACTTCTGGTCTCAGACTCTGGTTATCAGTAGGATTATAATGATCTGGACATTCTGTGCCACCACCCAGTGATGATAACGTTGATGGCCGGGCAGTCTGGGACTTGTGGTTCTCCGGCGGTCTCACTTCCTGGATTTGTGTTCCATTCCTCTGGTCAGGTCTGGTGTGATCGGCGCTCTATTATTCAGCCTTCCTCGCACTGTTGGCCCCCTAGAGGTCGGAGGATTGTGGGGAAACAGATCATTGTTACAACATTGTACATTGTATCACCTTATATTACATCACACCCCATCTGAGGGGAGACCCCTCCCACACAGCAGCCAATCAGAGCCCAGCTTCGGCTGGCACAGATCAGAGACGTGGCACATCGAACGCTCCGACGCTTCATCCAATTCTCTTCACATTTCTCCATTCCAGTCAATTCTCCAGAATGTTTTATTACTTTTTTTATTTGCACAGGAAAATTGGCTTATCATTGGACCAACTGTGGGTGGCTCCACCCAATGACTGCAAGGATACGCCCCCCTATGCAGAATATAAAAGTTATATTTGTTTAAATTTAGTTGATTTATTTTTTTATTGTTTTATTTCATTTTATTTTTGGATGTTTTATTTTTTTGTATTGGTTGTTTTATTGTTTTTTTTTTTATACTTTTGTTGTTTTATTTATGTTTTGTTATTTTATTTTTGAATGGTTTATTGTTGCTGTTTTATTGTGTTTTTTTTTTTTTTATTTAACCTGTCAACTGCACACAGTAAATATACTGTTGGGGGAGCACATTGCTGGGGCTTCTATCCCTAAGGCTTCTTTCTCAAAGTGATTCTTTCTACAAGTGATATGCACTTCAGCGACTGCACAAAGCAAACATACATAGAAAACTGCACTGGAAAGCACCTAACAGACTGCTGATGACCCCATCTCTCTATTCTGCCCTCCCCCCTCCTCTGTAACATGCGCTCTCTACCACTCCTTCTAATACTTGTGTCCTCTCTCCTCAAACTCATCATCTGTCTTTGCCCAACGCTCCCATCCCCCTACACCCTCTGGCAGCAGCCGCAACCCACAGAACTTGGGTCTCTATTCCTCTTCTTTCCAAAACCACACCCCCCCCCCTTCTCCTGTGCCCTTTGGAACGCACGCTCTGTCTGTAACAAACTCACCGCCCTCCACAACCTCTTTATCACAAATTCCTTTAACCTACTTGCCATTACTGAAACCTGGCTTCATGAATCAGATACTACTTCTCCTGCTTCCCTCTCCCATGGGGGCCTTCTCTAGACTCACTCCCCCAGACCAAGTGGACGGAAGGGAGGTGGAGTGGGAATCCTTCTAGCCCCATGCAGCACCTATCAGGTACTTCACCCACCTCCCTCTCTGACACTCTCCTCTTTTGAGGCACATTGCATTCATCTATTCTCTCCCATTTCTCTAAGAATTGCTGTCATCTACCGGCCCCCTGGACCAGTATCAGCCTTTCTTGATGACTTCTCTACCTGGCTACCCTACTTTTTCTCTTCTGAAATCCCCACAATTAATCTCTGTGACTTTAACATCCCTGTTAACACCAATGCCGCGTACACACGGTCAGACTTTCCGGCATACTTGGTTCGGCGGACCAGAGTCCGCCGCACAATCCAACCGTGTGTAGGCTCCAGCGGACTTTTTTCCCCAAAAGACCGCTGTACCTAGATTTGAAGCATGCCCGTGGGACTGTGACGGCATAAGGGGGCGGGGTCTCCGCCTATATAAGTCACATTGGAGCGCTCAGAGACCATTCCAGACGGAGAGATCGTCGTGTCAATATGGGAAGAAGCCCAGAAGCCAGAGGCCAGAAGTCCGGACCTCCGCTGGCAAAAGAGTGGCATGAAGACAGCGGAGGAGCCGGCAGAAGAATTGGAACACCGGGAGAAGAGGCCAGAGGGAGCGGAGAAGAACCAACCGGACGCCGGGAGAAGAGGAACCGGAGGGACCCCCGAAGCCGGAAGAAGACCCCCCTGAGCTGTCTAATTACTTCAAAAACCTGTGTAGTGTGTTTTATTATTGACAATTTTTCCCTAGTAAATGGGTAGGGGTACCATGTACCCCATACTCATTCACATAGGGTGGGGGGCCGGGATCTGGGGGCCCTCTTATTATAGGGGGCTCCTGGATTCCGATAAGCCCCCCGCCCGCAGACCCCGACAACCAACGGCCAGGGTTGTCGGGAAGAGGCTTTTGTCCTCATCAACATGGGGACAAGGTGTTTTGTGGTGGGGGGGCCCCACGGGGTGCCCCCTCCCCCAAAGCACCAACCCCCCCATATTGAGGGCATGCGGCCTGGTAGGGTTCGGGGGGGGGGGGCGCTCGCTCGTCCCCACCCCCTCTCCTGACCGGCCGGGCTGCATGCTCGGATCTGGGTCTGGTATGGATTTTGGGGGGGACCCCACGCTGATTTTTCGGCGTAGGGGGGGTTCCCCTTCAAATCCATGCCAGAACTAAGGGCCTGGTATGCCCCACGACAGGGCTCGCAAGGTGTCAATCTCGCCGATAAAATCGGCGAGATTGACTTCCTTTTCTAGTCCCGTCGTACCCGCGTCACGTTCAAAATGAACGGACTTGTCCGTGTGTGGGCAAGTCTGTTCATTCTGAAAGTCCGGCGGTAGTCCGGCGGGAAGAACGTCGGACCAAGCTTGCCGGAAAGTCCGCTCGTGTGTACACGGCATAACACTACTATTACTTCTAAACTTCTCAGTCTAACCTCATCGCTTGACCTGAAGCAATAGATACAGGCTCCTACTCACTCCAACGGCAACACCCTTGACCTTGCCTTCTCCTATCTGTGCACTCTGTGCAATCTTTCCAACAATCCACACTCACTCTCTGATCACCACCTTATTAGTTTTGCTCTCTCCCTGTCTTCCACCTCCTCTCCCTCCAACCGCCTAACAGTTACACGTAGAAACCTTCGCCACCTCAACCCTTCTCTTCTCTACTCTGCTACTGATCACCTCTATGACGGAATCTCACCCCTGTCCTGCCCCAACCTAGACACTTTCATCTACAACAGCTCACTGTCTTCCTCCCTAGACAAGCTTGACCCCCTCATTACACGCAGAATTAGGCCCCGACTGCTACAACCCTGGCAAACAGATGACACCAGAAGTCTCAGAAAACGTAGCCGCGCTCTTGAGCATCTGTGGCATAAGACTAAGACCCAGAAAGACTTCACACAATATAAATCTGCCCTCCTAAAATACTACTCCTGCCTACTCACTGCCAAACGGACCTACTTTATCACACTCATTAACACCTTCTCATCCAGTCCACGTCAACTCTTCTCTACCTTCAACACTCTACTCTGTCCTCCACTGCCTCCACCCACCAACTCACTCACTGCCCAGGAGATCTCTTCTCTACCTTCAACACTCTACTCTGTCCTCCACTGCCTCCACCCACCAACACACTCACTGCCCAGAAGATCTCTTCTCTATCTTCAACACTCTACTCTGTCCTCCACTGCCTCCAACCACCAACTTACTCACTGCCCAGGAGATCTCTTCTCTACCTTCTACACTCTACTCTGTCCTCCACCCACCAACCAACTCACTGCCCAGGAGATCTCTTCTCTACCTTCAACACTCTACTCTGTCCTCCACTGCCTCCAACCACCAACTTACTCACTGCCCAGGAGATCTCTTCTCTACCTTCTACACTCTACTCTGTCCTCCACCCACCAACCAACTCACTGCCCAGGAGATCTCTTCTCTACCTTCAACACTCTACTCTGTCCTCCACTGCCTCCTCCCACCAACCAACTCACTGCCCAAGAGATCTCTTCTCTACCTTCAACACTCTACTCTGTCCTCCACTGCCTCCACCCACCAACTCACTCACTGCCCAGGAGATTGCCAATCACTTCAAAACTAAGATTGATACAATTCATGAGGAGATCTCCAACACCCAAAAACCTCCCCCATGCAACACCCCATGTCCACAGATACAATCATTACTTCCCTCACTCAACCCTGCTACTATTAATGAGGTTGCTAAACTTTTATCGAACACTCATCTAACCACCTGCCCCCTGGATCCTGCTCCCTCGCAAATGCTACGCTCACCCTCTGACTCAATTCTACACCCTCTGACTCACATTTTCAACCTCTCCCTCTCTTGTGGCATCTTCCCAAACTCTCTAAAACATGCGCTAGTCACCCCCTTACTTAAAAAGCCCTCTCTGGACCCCACCAATCTTAACAACCTACGTCCCATCTCCTTACTCTCCTTCTCCTCCAAACTTCTTGAAAGACTGGTCTACAACCGACTAAGCGACCATCTGACCATGAATAAACTTCTTAATCCCCTTCAGTCCGGATTTCGCCCTCAACACTCCACGGAAACTCTCAAATGACCTACTAATGGCTAAAACCAATGGACAATATTCTGTACCACTTCTCCTGGATCTCTCTGCTGCCTTTGACACAGTGGACCACCCCCTCCTCCTCAATAAACTCCACTCCTTTGGTCTCAGTGACTGTACTCTTCGCTGGTTCTCATCCTACCTATCCCACCGCTCCTTCAGTGTCACTTACAACTCTACTTCCTCCTCTCCTCTTCCCTTTTTCCGTTGGGGTCCCCTAAGGTTCTGTTCTTGGACCTCTCCTTTTCTCAATCTACACCACCTCCTTGGGTCAGTTGATTGCCTCCCACGGCTTTAAATATCATCTCTACGCTGATGACACCCAAATCTATCTCTCCACCCCCCAGCTCTCTCCATCTGTCTCCTCACGCATTACCAACTTACTAGCAGACATATCAGCCTGGATGTCACATCACTTCCTCAAACTCAACCTATCCAAAACCGAGCTCATGATATTTCCTCCCTCAGGTGCCACTTCCCCTGATTTCTCTGTCAATATCAACGGCTCAACTATCAACTTGTCCCCCCAGGCCAAGGTCTTAGGTGTAATCCTGGACTCTGAACTAACCTTTCGGCCCCACATTCTATCACTATCCAAAGCTTGCCGCCTCAGTCTCCGCAACATCTCCAAGATACGCCCCTTCCTAACCATCGACACCACAAAGCTTCTAATCCACTCCCTGGTCATCTCCCGCCTTGACTACTGCAACTCCCTCCTCATTGGTTTACCTCTAAATAGGCTCCTCCCCACTTCAGTCCATCATGAACGCTGCGGCCAGGCTCATCCACCACACAAACCGCTCAGCGTCTGCCACACCCCTCTGCCAATCCCTCCATTGGCTGCCACTCAGTCACCGAATTAAATTCAAGATACTAACTATAACTTACAAAGCCATCCACAACCTGGCCCCAGCTACATCTCTAACCTAGTCACAAAATACCAACCTAATCGTTCTCTTCGCTCCTCCCAAGACCTCCTGCTCTCAAACTCCCTTGTCACCTCATCCCATGCCCGCCTTCAGGACTTCTCCAGAGCCTCCCCCATCCTCTGGAATGCTCTACCCCAATCCGTCCGATTTTCTCCTACTTTATCCACTTTCAGACGATCCCTGAAAACTCATCTCTTCAGAGAAGCCTATCTGGCCCCCACCTAACAATGAAAACTCATCTCTTCAGAGAAGCCTATCTGGCCCCCACCTAATAATGAAAACTCATCTCTTCAGAGAAGCCTATCTGGCCCCCACCTAACAATGAAAACTCATCTCTTCAGAGAAGCCTATCTGGCCCCCACCTAACAATGAAAACTCATCTCTTCAGAGAAGCCTATCTGGCCCCCACCTAACAATGAAAACTCATCTCTTCAGAGAAGCCTATCTGGCCCCACCTAACAATGAAAACTCATCTCTTCAGAGAAGCCTATCTGCCCCCCACCTAACAATGAAAACTCATCTCTTCAGAGAAGCCTATCTGCCCCCCACCTAACAATGAAAACTCATCTCTTCAGAGAAGCCTATCTGCCCCCCACCTAACAATGAAAACTCATCTCTTCAGAGAAGACTATCTGCCCCCACCTAACAACTGTACATTTATCTTCTCAATCAGCACATCCCCCACAGTTATTACCTCTTGTATCTTTTGACCTTCCCTCTTAGATTGTAAGCTCTAAGGACCAGGGCCCTCTGATTCCTACTGTATTACAGTGTATTGTATTTGTACTGTCTACCCTCAAGTTGTAAAACGCTACATAAACTGTTGGCGCCATATAAATCCTGTATAATAATAATAATACTGCAGGCAGGTGGCAGAGCCAGGCACAGCGGCATACCCCAATGTCACGGTGTACTTCCTGGTTTGGTGGTGCGCATGCCCCCTACTGACCCGGGCTGTGATTGGGCACAACGCGAGTTTGGCAGCAGATTTCAGCCAACGATTTTGTCTGAAACCTGCTGATCGCCTGTGTCCAATCACAGCACAGAACTGTGTGTACAGAGAAACACACAGAACTCTGTGTACAGAGAACAGCGATCTGGCTGTTTCTTCTCCCCAAAAAGCAGGGAGTAAAAACAGCCAGATGAGAAAGTAAAATCAGCACACATTACATTATATTTTTTTATGCTTAATTTCAGTCTCATACACTCTCAAGTCTGTGAACTTTGTTTTTTTTTTTTCTATGATTTTGAATTTTCTATTTTCTTTCATCCACCCTTCAAGCCCCCCTGTGGGCGGAGTTTGGTTGTGGTGGGGGTATGGTTAAGTGGGTGTGTCCTTACCCGGAGCCTTTAATAAAACTTACAGGTGACTAAACCGGTTTGGCGGGCAGGTAGGGAGGGGTGCGCACTCCGCAGACATGGGGAGATGGAGGGAAGGACGCGGGTTCCACGCACAAACCCCCCATTATATCCGGTCAGTATCTTATGTGAGGATCCTGGAGGGTGGGGGATGGGAGGGGGGCAGGTTTCCAGGGTTCCTTAGTGGCAAACCTACACCTTACATCATGTGACTCACGGGGCTTGTTTTCATTAGTCATCTCATCCTCTTATATCAATAACATAGAAACAAACCCAACAACTTGCCCCTCATCGGGGTCTATTCAGAAAAAATTCACCTTCGTCCTGTGTGCAAATTGGGCACAAAACGAATGTCCTTTAGGCTCTTTCCTTTTCTGGACATGCATTGTTTTATTATGGGCCATAGTAAAATACACATTATGGCCACTAGATGGAGCTGAGGAGCACAGGAAATACATAAGCCTTTGTGACAAGAGATACAGGAGAACGCTAGAGAGAATTAGCAAACAGACATAACCATTGGTTTGTATTCTATAGAATTGTTACAAAGACGTATGTATTTCCTATGCTCCTCGGCTCCATCTAGTGGCCATTATGCAGTTTTTTTACTGCTGTCTGTAATAAAGGAACATTTGCTCAGAACTGCAAATAGGCCGATTCCCAAAGAACGATTGTACATGCAGATTCGCTGGACGAATGGCTACGGCAATTTAATATAAATGGATCTCTTATGTCCTCCCTAATTCTGATAATGGCATTAAAGTCTGTGAAGATCGTACTCAGCGAAATGTTCCCGGGGGTCCCTCCAATGTTGTAATTGGCCCATAGGGCTGGACACCTCTAGATACTTAGTCTATTTCTGGAGCCTCAATACCCAAGGGCCCGCAGTTCTATACATAGCAGCCAGAGCTCTCTGCCCCGTCCCGTTGGCCTCTCGTCTCACAACTGAAGAGCCAATGGGGGCGACCACCATGCCAACTGTGGTTGGTTAATAAACACCCCGGGGGGATTGGGAGTCCCAGAGGAGCCTCCTGGATAAAGAACAGATCTGAGGGATGATCACTGACTGAGCTCTCTGCAGTAAGACGGTTATCAAAGGCCATGAGAAATGAGGGGATTGTGGGGTAGGATGATGTCACCATGTTTCTGCTTGCAGGTTGGTCACCTAGAGAAGATAAGAAGTCCTGTGTGACCCAAGAGTTATAGATGGAGAAGGGAAAGACGGACCTGACTGCAAAGCTTCTAAAACTCACCCTGGAGATAGTCTACCTGCTGACCGAAGAGGTGAGGAGGATTCTGGGAGGTCACATGACATCACTTTTATCTCTATTAATAAAACACAGACCTGACCGGAGAGGTGAGGAGGATTCTGGGAGGTCATATGACATCACTCTTATCTCTATTAATAAAACACAGACCTGACCGGAGAGGTGAGGAGGATTCTGGGAGGTCACATGGCATCACTCTTATCTCTATTAATAAAACACAGACCTGACCGGAGAGGTGAGGAGGATTCTGGGAGATCACATGACATCACTCTTGTCTAGTCTGGTCAGTAGACCATGTTCTTATTGTAGACATTTAGATGATGTCAGATGATTGATATCGGTTTATCTTTCTCCTGATCTGTAGGATTATGTTGTAGTGAAGAAGTCTAGTGGGGAGCCAATCTCAGGAGGATGGAGAAGGACCCAGAGCCCCACCATGGTGCCTCCTCCTCCTTCTCCCATACCTGAGAGGAGCAAAGAGCAGAAGATCCTGGAACTGACCACCATGATGGTCCATCTACTGACAGGAGAGGTGAGGAGGATTCTGGGAATTCTGGGACATTATCCAGTAACAGACAAGGGATGTGTCTGGATGGTGACTGTATCATTGTGTGTGTCAGGTTCCTATAAGGTGTCAGGATGTCACTGTCTATTTCTCCATGGAGGAGTGGGAGTATTTAGAAGGACACAAGGATCTCTACAAGGACGTCATGATGGAGGACCACCACACCCTCCCGGATCCGGGTAAGAGAATATTTGATCATGTTGAGAATCAGATAAGAAAGTGATATTTGGTGGGTCATGTTGAAGATGGACATTGTTTATGTCATTGTCTACACAGAAGACAGCTGATCAGTGTGTGGAAGAGTGTTAAGCTAGATCAGTGTTTCTCAACTCCAGTCCTCAAGGCGCCCCAACAGGTCATGTTTTCAGGATTTCCCTCAGATGAACCGGCTATGGTAATTACCAAGGCAGTGAAACTGATCAAATCACCTGTGCAAAATAATGGAAATCCTGAAAACATGACCTGTTGGGGCGCCTTGAGGACTGGAGTTGAGAAACACTGAGCTAGATTGTGAAATTGGAAAATGTATGGATCTGATCTTCATGTATTTCTTTTGAATAGATTTAAACAAGGACATGACAACTGAACACCCCTCAACCATCATGGGGGAACAATTCTCAGGTGAAGCAGAAAATGTCCTTCATGCAGACACAACTGCCTCCATTAACCACAGAATATTCACCAACTACCTTCTCACCATGCTCTGCAGATGTTAATGTACTGATGGGTTATACATCTTATCTGAAGGGTGGGATGCCATCTGATCATTAGCAAATTTCTACCAATTCCTCGGACCTTGATGACCATCAGCAAAGCTCTACCAGATCCATGGTAATTGTTGATCAGCAGCAACATTCTACCAGTTCCTTCTACCTTGTTGACCACCAACATCACTTTACCATTTCCTTAGATCGTGATGGCCATCAACAGCACTACCAGTTCCTTGCATCTTGATGACCATCAACAAAGCTCTTTCAGTTCCTTGGACCTTTATGACCATCACCCTCTGTTTACCAGTTCCTCAGATCTTGTGGAACACCAGTTAGGATGTATGAAGCTTGGAAAGCCTTTAGTTAGTAGAGCTGATATGTATATTCAGGCTGGAAGGAAGCGGTATATGAGGAAAGCACTCAAGCGGAGTGGGACGTTTTATTACCTTCTCCATCTGACATGAACTTCTCTTGTCCCCAATACGGCCAGGTGTTTTTCTTGGCAGTCTGAATTGGTCATACATAGGATATTGCGTCAACGCGTTTCGCACCTCCTCCAGGGCGTCATCAAAGACATGATGTCCGACAATATCCGGCTCACGTTCTAACCAGTGACACTGTTTCCTGTCTCCCGTGGAACGCACACTACCAGCGGCGATCGCGGAAGTTTCTGAATGCCTGTTTGTAACCCTGATCTTGTGAGTAGCGCTGTTATGCGCATCTGAAATTTTTTCCCCACAGTACTTCACCATATTATCTTCTCTTTTTTTTTTGGGTGGAATATGATGTCCTGCACCTCTTAGCACGTATCCCATTGACCAGGGTCCATCCTATTTGCCTTTTTGAACTGCAACATATCAGGTGACTGATTGCCATTATAGGCTGAAGGGTTGCTATCCTACCATTGTTGATCAGTGGGATTGTCTTTAGGAATTTGCACAATATTTTAGTGTTTATTTATGGTCACTTTGTTTGTGCTGGCATCATGCTTTTTTTAGTTTTATTTTGCCAGCATATTAATCTCCATGTTACTTATTTGAACCTAGCACTCATGCAGGAGGTGGAAATTATTTATGTATCAGTTTTGTGATATTTTATATGCACATTTACATTTGTTCTACTGCCAGCACTGTATTTATTTCTTTTATACACACAGACCATTTGAGTGCGTGGAGTGTGAAAGGAAATGCAGTCGGCGCTCTACACTTGTTTGCCATTACAAAGTTCACATCGGGGAACGGCATGCTGGGTCATCTGATGGTAGGACAGATTCTATGGTTTTGCCAAAGGCTGAGCTCAGGCACTGGAAGTTCTTTGGTGTGCTCAGAGTTTCAGAAGTAGAGCCAACTTCACCATCTCAGGAACCATTTGGGCCAAAAGCTATTTGTCTGCTCTGAATGCGGCAAAGGCTTCATCCGGAAAATCGGATCTGGATAACCACGAGAGACTCAAGCCCTTTTCTTGCTCTGACTGCGGGAGGAGTTTCAGCCAGCGCACTAATCTTGATCGCCCTCAAGCCATCCATAAGTAAGAGGAACCTTTCATCTGCTCAGTTTGCCGGAAAGGCTTAAAGATGCCTCCGGCACTAATGATCCACCAAAAAAATGCACATGCGAGAGCAGAGCTTCTGCACCGATTGTGATGGTCTTCCCCAATCTTTGGCCTCCTCGGACTCGTCCCCCTCCATGTGGGCAAGAGGCCACACATATGCTTCCAGTGTGGGAAGTCTTTAAGTCCCTTATCGACGTCAGAGAAAGCACACCCGTGAGAAACCTTTTGCGTGTTCTGAATGTGGAAAATGTTTCACACTCAAATCAGTTCAGCACCGATATAAGAAAACCCACCGAGAGGGAGCGGCCTTTCCCATGCACAATAAGAGGGTCAGCAGGAAGACTCATCTTATCAGACGACACACCACAAGAAATACCAACTTAGTTTCTGTTGGGGTTTTTTTTTTTTTTTTTTTGCTGGGAAGACGGGAGAGGATTTTTTTGAGGGGAAGTGGGAGGATGGAGAGCATTTTGTAGTGGGAGGGTAGATTTTTTTTTTTTTTTGGTGGGGGCAGGGGAGGATAGAGAACATTTTTTGGTGGATGGTGGGAGGATGGGAGAGGATTTTTCTTTGAAGAGCAGTGGGAAGATGGAAAGCATTTTTTGCGGGATGGTGGGAAGATGGAGGGGATTTTGGAGTGGAAGGGTAGAGTTTTTTTTGGTGGGAGGATAGAGAACATTTTTTGGTGGATGGTGGAAAGATGGGAGACGATTTTGTTTTTGGTGGAAAGATGGTAGAGGATTTTTTTTTTTTTTTTTTTTTTGGTGGATGGTGGAAAGATGGGAGAGGATTTTTGGGAGGATGGTGGGAAGATGGGAGAGGATTTTTGGGAGGATGGTGGGAAGATGGGAGAGGATTTTTCTTTGAAGAGCAGTGGGAAGATGGAGCATTTTTTGCGGGATGGTGGGAAGATGGAGGGGATTTTGTAGTGGGAGGGTAGATTTTTTTTTTTTTTTTGGTGGGGGCAGGGGAGGATAGAGAACATTTTTTGGTGGATGGTGGGAGGATGGGAGACGATTTTGTTTTTGGTGGAAAGATGGTAGAGGATTTTTTTTTTTTTTTTTTTTTTTTGGTGGATGGTGGAAAGATGGGAGAGGATTTTTGGGAGGATGGTGGGAAGATGGGAGAGGATTTTTGGGAGGATGGTGGGAAGATGGGAGAGGATTTTTCTTTGAAGAGCAGTGGGAAGATGGAGCATTTTTTGCGGGATGGTGGGAAGATGGAGGGGATTTTGGAGTGGAAGGGTAGAGTTTTTTTTGGTGGGGGCGTGGGAGGATAGAGAACATTTTTTTGGTGGATGGTGGGAGGATGGGAGAGGATTTTTTTTTTTTTGGTGGATGGTGGGAAGATGGGAGAGGATTTTTATTTTGAAGGGCAGTGGGAAGATGGAGAGCATTTTTTTTGCGGGATGGTGGGAAGATGCAGGGGATTTTGGAGTGGAAGGGTAATATAAACCTCTGAGTAATAGCTCCGTCCATTTTATTATAATTCGACAATAATCCAACCAGGTGTGATTATCTCAGTGATGCATAGATGAATTATGGCCCTTCCCCCATTTACAGCAGTTATACAGAATGGAGAGCTTATGGTTGTTTGATAGGCAAGCGTTGAGTTCATAGAGATTTGGTCAGATGATCAGCTACGGTAATCATTCCATAACTCTAACGTATGGTTTTAAGGATCTTTATTCCGGTCTAGAGTTTATTTATTTAAAGTGGAACTCTGGCCATTTTTCAGTTTGGGCTGGAGCAGGGAAAGTGTTCTAACCCCATCTGTTTCCACTTGAGATCTGTCACTTCCTGTGCTGGTGACAATAGAAGTGGAGGGAGATTTCCAGACCCCCTTTCCCAGTTCGAGTTTCATTTTAATGAACTGGCCTACAAATGTTGATTTCATACTGTACAGTAGTGTGAGGTTTCTCATAATCATTCTGTAGTGAAGCCCAATTATGTTCTGCAAGGAGTACTGGCCCGTCACACAATCATTCCCAGGGACATACATAAAGATCAGAGTTAATCATACAGGGAAAAAAGAGGCCCAGATTGCTCCAAGTCTGCCTAGATGGACACACACCATAGCAGGAGCTCCAAGTCTGCCCAGATGGACACACCATAGCAGGAGCTCCAAGTCTGCCAGAGGGACACACACCATAGCAGGAGCTCCATGTCTGCCCAGATGGACACACACCATAGCAGGAGCTCCATGTCTGCCCAGGCATATACATATGAGATCAGTGTCGGCCCAGGTGGATACATCACACTAGGAGCTCCAAGTCTACCCAGGTATGGACAAGTCATACCAGGAGCTCCATGTCTACCCCAGTGGACACATCATATGATGAGCTCCATGTCTGTCCAGGTATACTGGTCATACTACGAGCTCCATGTTTACCCCGATGGACCCATACCAAGGTCTGTCCAGGTATATATTCACATCACACTAAGAGCGCCATGTCTGCGCTGGCATGATGAGCTCCAAGTCAGAAAAACAAAATAAAAAACAAAAAGGGGAACACATTTATGGGATGTGAACATAACACCAGCTGAAAAACAAAAAGGATTCAAGATTCTCATTATAAAGAGCTCCTTGACATATTCAAATTAAACCCTGGAGGTGACCATGACACCAGCCACTGAGGACAGTTAAAGTGATGAGTAACCTTATCAGAAGACCACACATGTCATACACCATGAAGGTCCACACATTGCATAGTCATCTGATTGATCAATACACAGACCTCATGTGACAGATCAGAGGAAGTGCTTTTATGACATGTCCTTCAACATTTCCATAGAGCGTCACCCTTCAGAAGACACTTGGTATGAAGGAAAGAAAATTCCCATAGGCTGCAGTAGGTGGCGAGATCTCCAATATGAAAAGAACCCCCCCCCCCCCCACTCAAAATGGAACAAATGTTTACTATTGTAACAATGCATGGACATTTGTAACCTACATGATGTTTGTTCTACAAGATTACTCTTCACATTCATCCTCAAAATAGTGACCTTTGTTCCAAGAAACGTGTGGGATGGAAGTTCTGTGCTGTACAGATCTGGTGTGTGGTGGTCTCCTCGTCCTTTCATCCCAATCTGGATTGTATGAAAACTGAGATGATATTTCTGGGTGGGGCTCGGTATTCACATCCCAGAATTCTCTTCCTACTAGACCATGAGAGGTCGGTTCTTCTAAACTATAGATTTACCCTAAAAATGAGCCCCTTCAACTATCCAACCCAAGGAAGTTCATTTTACAACTATTGGGTCAAATGGACGTTGGTTTTCTTTCCAGCTGGAGT
This sequence comes from Lithobates clamitans, assembly GCA_037952925.1. Taxonomy (NCBI): domain Eukaryota; kingdom Metazoa; phylum Chordata; class Amphibia; order Anura; family Ranidae; genus Lithobates; species Lithobates clamitans. The sequence continues at coordinate 109,900 of JBBGZY010003242.1, forward strand.
GACGTGAACATTGGGAGGATGGAAAATTTCTCAAATGAACATTTCTAACAATGAATCTGGTTTATGTGACATCAGTGATGCCTACATGAGCGGTACTTAGAGGACATCATGGGGCACACACTGGGTCATGTGACATCACCAGGGCAAACTACATTATAGCTTTCCAAGACATGCGACATCCCCACTTGTGGCATCATCGTCTTCCAGGTCATGTGACATCCACTTGTCACATCATAGTCTTCCAGGTCATGTGACATCCCCACTTGTGACATCATAGTCTTCCAGGTCATGTGACATCCCCACTTGTGACATAGTCTTCCAGGTCATGTGACACCACCACACTATATAATAACCACTCAGAAATCAGCCAACTTTCCACTCTTTATTAGTCTTATGGAAACATTTGATACAAAAGTAGGAATGAAACCCGAACGATCCAATCCAAGAACTCAACTATAAAATGAATGCAGGTTGCCATGGGGACTAATAATGCAAATAATGGTGGAATAACCGTCCAGTGCAAATGCATCTCCTGTAACAGCAGTAATCGAGGAGTTCAGGGGCCCCCCATAAAGGGGCTTGGCTGGGGACACATTCTACAAAGCATCAGCTTACAATGCTGGAATTTTATCTGAAGCCAAAATTTGTATTTCAGTTTTGGACGGAGCAGAGAAGGGTCAGTTAGGTGCTCTCTGCAGTCTGTGACCATCACTTCCTGTACTCCTGTCTTGAAAACAGGAAGTGAGTGGAATCCTCAGTGTCGGAAGAGTCCCCCTCTGTTCCTGTTTTGGGGACATCATTTTGGATTCTATCACTATCTGTGCCTCCCACCAACAATGGTTAACATGGGGTGGGGGAGGGGTCCTCAGCAGGGACACTACAACTACTCCATCCAAAAAATGCTGGCTCTAGATATACGGTTATTTTGCATTTTAATAAAAGCATACTGCTACGGGGGGGAGGGGGGGGGGGTTCAGAGCAATCGCCTCAGATTGGGTCATTCCACCCTTGTGAAGGTTCCATCCCATCCAGACAGTGCAGTTATCATCCTAGGAGGGGGGTGATCACCCTGCCCATAATCCGAGGGTCGTCCTGAGTCTTTGGAGTCCGGCATTGTATAAAGGTGCAGTGTGGGGGGGGGCGCGATGAGAAATGAAGGCCGTCATTCGGCGGACCTAGAAGATAAATGAGAAGCTCAATTACCAATTTCTTCTGGACACCACCGCCCCTACTCACCCAGGGGGAGGTCCCACCGCCCCTACTCACCCAGGGGGAGGTCCCACCGCCCCTACTCACCCAGGGGGAGGTCCCACCGCCCCTACTCACCCAGGGGGAGGTCCCACCGCCCCTACTCACCCAGGGGGAGGTCCCACCGCCCCTACTCACCCAGGGGGAGGTCCCACCGCCCCTACTCACCCAGGGGGAGGTCCCACCGCCCCTACTCACCCAGGGGGAGGTCCCACCGCCCCTACTCACCCAGGGGGAGGTCCCACCGCCCCTACTCACCCAGGGGGAGGTCCCACCGCCCCTACTCACCCAGGGGGAGGTCCCACCACCCCTACTCACCCAGGGGGAGGTCCCACCGCCCCTACTCACCAAGGGGGAGGTCCCACCACCCCTACTCACCAAGGGGGAGGTCCCACCACCCCTACTCACCAAGGGGGAGGTCCCACCACCCCTACTCACCCAGGGGGAGGTCCCACCAAACCACCGCTCCTACTCACCCAGGGGGAGGTCCCACCAACCCTACTCACCCAGGGGGAGGTCCCACCAAACCACCCATGGCTCACCCTGGAAGACTCATTGCTCCTCCCCCACTGCTCATCCTAGAAGGACACACTGCCACCCATTATTCATGGAAGGCCTGCAGTGCCCCACCCACCACTCATCCTGGAGGGTTCACCACTGTCAATTATACAACATTCAGCCAATACTGTGACTTCTCATCACCAGTCATGAATGAATTTGGGCTCCAGACAGGCCTGAGCATTGTTTACAAAAAAACAATGCTCAGGCCACTTCCCAGCATCAAAATCATACAGTCGGTGTTGGGTGGAGATGCTGGACCTGGTCATAAAAAAAAAAATCCTCATTTTAGATCCGGGATTACCTTGGATTGGAGGTCGGGATCATCATCACTCTTGTTTCTTGTATTTGATGTAGATGAAGAGTCCATCCTGGGTACTACAAGAAAATACAAAGGTTCAGTATGAGGTGGTGCACCCTGATTGGAGAGTCCTCCACTGTGGGCGGAGTCCTTTCATGTAGAGAGGTCCTACCTGAGGTGGTCACCCCCAGCCTAAAACTTACTTGCTCTTCTCCACAGTGATGGACGGGTGATCGAATTTCGCTAACATAGAGTCCAGATCTGCAGGGGGCTCTTCAACCTCACTTGATACTTCCAACTCATTCAGAGAGCGGTTTGTATTAATGACGGCCAAGACTTGCTCAGCGCAGGAAGCGGTCAGCTCACAATACCCCACCCTGTACAATAGAGGAATAGGAGATAAATATGGGGGAGTTCTACTCCAGAGACCTCCAGGTTACTATGGGTTACGATGGAGCATTCACCTGAGTGTCTGTAGTGTACAGCCGGGTTTCCGGAGCGCCTCACATAGCGGCCTCACTCCAGTGTCCGTGAACCTATTTCCTGCCAGATCCAGTTTGGTGAGAGATCGGCTGGTGGTGATCACAGAGGAGAGATCTTCTAGGGAGGAGGAGGACAGGTCACATCCGTACAGACTGAGGAGGAAACAATGGAGTCAGATTTATTCCAGACTTTTATAAAAAAAAACCTGAACAGAGCAGAAGGAGCTGCCTACAGTCCCGCCACCACCCAAGGGCCCCACCACATGAATTGAAGAAGGTGCTCTTCTCACTGCTCGTGATTCTCTCTCCCCCCCCTGACCCCATTACTATGGGCAAACAGACTAACTTCTCCACATAGGAATGAATGGAGCTACTGAGCATGTGCACTGAAAGGAGGATCTGATGGGAAGATTTTGTGGTGGTTTTCAATGTGGTCTGCAGGGGAACTATACAGAGAGTTTAGTTGTCCATTATATAATGTATAGAAGAAGTCTCACTCCAGCTCCTGCAGGGTACAGCCCGGGTTTCTCAGTCCTTCAAACAGAACTTTCACTCCAGAATCCTCCAGACTATTCCAGGTGAGACTCAGTTTGGTCAGAGATCGGTTGGTGAGGAGGACTGAGCGGAAGTCCTCACAGGACGCCTGGGTCAGCTCACAGGAAGTTAATCTGTAAGAGAAAAACCGCATGAGAACTTCTACCCAATCACCTCCTAGACCTGGCGCTAGATTGGAAGACCATTGGCCAAATCCTTACATCAGCTCCTGCAGGGTACAGCTCGGGTCACTCAACCCTTCACAGAGGAGCTTCACTCCGGAGTTCCCAAGGTTGTTGTCCCTCACATTCAGGCTGGTTAGGGTCCGGTTTGTAAGAATCACCGATCGTAGATCCTCGCAGGACGCGCTGGTGAGGTTTGCCTCAAACAACCTGCAGAGATGAAACAAGACCATGTCACCGGATTCATTACAGTCCGGCTTCCGGCCACAACATTCCACTGAAACTGCCCTACTAACTGCTAAAACCAATGGCCATTACTCCATACATTACTCCATACTCACCTAGACCTCTCGGCTGCCTTTCACACAGTTGACCACCTGCTCCTCCTCAGCAGACTCCACTCCCTTGGCCTCCGTGATTCGGTTTTATCCTGGTTCTCCTCCTACCTATCTCAGCGCACTTTCAGTGTCACTTACAACTCCATCTCCTCTTCCTCTGTTGGGGTTCCCCAAAGCTCCGTCCTTGGGCCTCTCCTATTCTTGCTCTATACCTCTTCCCTGGGCCAGTTGATAACCTCCCATGGCTTCCAACACCACCTCTATGCTGATGACACCCAGATCTCTCCACTCAACTCACCCCCTCAATCTCTTCACAGATCTCAAACTTACTGAATGACATATCGGTATGGATGTCACCACTTCCTCAAAGGTAATCTTTCTAAAACTGAGCTTGTTACATTTCCTCGGTCCCGCCCCCCCCCCCCCAGTTCTTGGGTGTTCAGCAATACTACCTGGTTCCAAAGTTAAGGAAGCTGTATGTTGGCGGAGGCACTCAGGTGGGGTGCGGGGTGGTCGGTCATCATACCTCCTCCCATATACAATGGTCCCATAATACCTCCCCCCCAGCACCCCCATACAATGTACCCATCAGACCTCCCCCCCCCCATACAATGTACCCATCAGACCTCCCCCCCCCATACAATGTACCCATCAGACCTACCCCCCCAGCACCCCCATACAATGTACCCATCAGACCTCCCACCAGCACCCCCATACAATGTACCCATCAGACCTCCCCCCCCCCCCAGCACCCCCATACAATGTACCCATCAGACCTCCCCCCCCCCCCCAGCACCCCCATACAATGTACCCATCAGACCTCCACCCAGCACCCCCATACAATGTACCCATCAGACCTCCCCCCAGCACCCCCATACAATGTACCCATCAGACCTCCCCCCAGCACCCCCATACAATGTACCCATCAGACCTCCCCCAGCACCCCCATACAATGTACCCATCAGACCTCCCCCCAGCACCCCCATACAATGTACCCATCAGACCCCCCCCCAGCACCCCCATACAATGTACCCATCAGACCTCCCCCCAGCACCCCCATACAATGTACCCATCAGACCTCCCCCCAGCACCCCCATACAATGTACCCATCAGACCTCCCCCCAGCACCCCCATACAATATACCCATCAGACCTCCCCCCAGCACCCCCATACAATGTACCCATCAGAACTTACACCAGCTCCTTCAGAGTGCAGCCCGGCTGGCGGAGCGCCTCACACAGCAGCTTGGCCCCGGAGTCCTGGAGGCTGCAATCTCTCAGATATAAGGTGGTGAGCGATCGATTGGTCATCAGAGCAGAGCGCAGGAAGTCCCCGCAGGCCGGAGTCAGCTCACAGAATTCCATCCTGGAGGAGAGGACATGTCTGGTCAGAACTTGGTGAGCCTATGGAGTGTCCTTACCGTGTCTATAGCCTGATAAAAACACTTCTAGAAGGTGAGGGGAAAGCTGTAGAGGAGATGGGGAGAGGCTGGAACCGGTCCGGTTTGTTGCCGTCAGTTCTTGTTAGAATAATGGGATGAGGGGATGGGTTTCTGCCCACAGGGCTTATACATATAAAAATATTCCAGTGCATCCGTAGGCTTCTCCCAGTGCCTTCCATCACATTGGTCTGGGCCGAGAATTAATGTATGAAGACACGAGAGCAGCCAGTCAGACCGGACATACACAATGTGATTACTAAGGATGTTCCTCTTTGGACAGTGATAGCTACTTGGGTCCAAACAAGCACCATGTCTACTGGTGCTGAAATGAAGGCCTCCCCTTCCATAGGGAGGTCATGATCTGGAGGAGAGGGGAGATGATCCAAGCGGGTCCTGGCACATCTGTGATGAGGTGCCCAGTCACAGGTTTATCAGAACATTCAGTTATTCGGAAACTTGAATGCCAAACATGACCTGATATTTCATAGAAAAGACCAAACAAGTCAGATCCCGCTGAACATCTCCACCCCAACACTCCGCAGATCCTTCACTCTAGTATAAAAGATGGAGGACTCATCTCAGCTCCCGTAGGGTACAGCCCGGATCCTTCACCCCATTATAACAATGGAGGACTCACCTCAGCTTCTGTAGGGTACAGCCCGGATCCTTCACCCCATTATAAATATAATGGAGGACTCACCTCAGCTCCCATAGGGTACAGCCCGGATACTTCACCCCATTATAAATATGATGGAGGACTCGCCTCAGCTCCCGTAGGGTACAGCCCGGATCCTTCACCCCATTATAAATATGATGGAGGACTCACCTCAGCTCCTGTAGGGTACAGCCCGGATCCTTCACCCCATTATAAATATGATGGAAGACTCACCTCAGCTCCCGTAGTGTACAGCCCAGATCCTTCACCCCATTATAAATATAATGGAGGACTCACCTCAGCTCCCGTATGGTACAGCCCGGATCCTTCACCCCATTATAAATATGATGGAGGACTCACCTCAGCTCCTGTAGGGTACAGCCCGGATCCTTCACCCCATTATAAATATGATGGAAGACTCACCTCAGCTCCCGTAGTGTACAGCCCAGATCCTTCACCCCATTATAAATATAATGGAGGACTCACCTCAGCTCCCGTAGGGTACAGCCCGGATCCTTCACCCCATTATAACAATGGAGGACTCACCTCAGCTCCTGTAGGGTACAGCCCGGATCCTTCACTCCATTAATATGATGGAGGACTCACCTCAGCTCCCGTAGGGTACAGCCTGGATCCTTCACCCCATTATAAATATGATGGAGGACTCACCTCAGCTCCCATAGGGTACAGCTCGGATCCTTCAGCCCCTCACATAGAAATTTCATTCCCTCATCCTCAATTTTATTCAGTGCCAGATCCAACTTGTGCAGAGAGCGGTTCTCTTTCATGGCGGAACCAAGGATCTCACAGCCAGTGGCGGCCAAGTTGCAGTCATCAAGCCTGCAGATAAAAATCAGAAATGAGGAATCCAGCATCTTTAGACTGGACCAAACGAACATGTAAAAGCATGGGGAGAGGAGACAAATATGCAGCAATGAGGGACACGTGGGATACATCAGGACCACCCCCCTTATCCCGACACTTCCCAAGATGGAGGGGAAAAAAAAAAAAAATTATATATATAAATATAATCAACCCACCCCTTGTCAATGACCTGACTCACCACCCCAAAATATCAGCAACCAATCTCACTTAATGGAGAAAAAGATAAACAATGCCTCATCTGGTGGACCCTTCCCAGAAGAGTAGAGGCCATTCCTACAGTAGAGGGAGGACCAGCCTTGTATGATGGACAGGTAGACATCCAGACACTTTGTCATTGGCCATCTTAATGCACAGCAAATATGTCCTTTTTTAACTTTCAAAAAGGGATCACGAAATCTGATGGCGATAAATTAGCAGAGAATTGTACCTCACAAATTGAATAGAAGTTTAAAATAAAGTTTATCCAATATTTGCGTTTTTAGCATCACCCAGGTCTGTTCACAACCACCCAATACCCTCTATAATACTTACGACAGCTCCCGCAGGGTACAGCCCGGCTGGCGCAGACCATTGCAGATCAATTTCAAAGCGGAGTCCTCCAGAGTGTGGTGACCTATGACAAGTTTGTTGAGCGATCGGCTGGAAGAAATAAGAGAACAAAGATCCTCGAAGAAGGACGGGGCGACCACACAAACATGGAACCTGTGAGGAGAGCAGAAGCTTTAAAATAAAATAGTCCAAGGCCGTAGAAAAGTCCAACTCTAAACAAAAACTATCCTGCTCCCCCCTTCCTAGCTGAAACCACTAGACCACCCAAGACCTGGTGGTGCCTATAGTCCCAGCTCACTCAATGGTCCCATGTAGTGAACAGACTGCAGACCCTGGGGGGGATAGCCCATGAAATGAAGGGGCAATTGTCATACCTTCTGGTGGGAGACAATAAACTCCAGAAGTTTGCATGTTCACCAGTGAAGGAACTTTTGGGATAATGAGCTCTTTAAAAATCTGAAGGACACAACGCCTGACCCAAACCTAGGTCACCAGCAGCCTGACCAGAGATAAGAGGCAAGGAGGCCACAAACTTACTCCAGTTCTTGGATCTTGCTGTCTGGGTTGGATAGCCAAGAAGCCTTTCCACCAGTCTCAAGGTCCTCAGCAAAGCCACACCGTGTAAAGCTGAAGGAGGAAAAAAAAAATAAATAAATAAAATTCAATGATCTTTTTACAGGACACTTTAAGCCAGGAGCTCTTCCTTAAAATATTTGTTAAGGGTCAAAAAGCAGTAGACAATGAGGTCTCCTATGGGTGGAGAGCGCCAAAATACATAAACCGTGATCAGAGAACAAACCTTTGAGAACCTTGACTGACACTGGATTAGGTCCAGCATCGTAGAAGGCCATGACATTACAGGTGAGGCCCATACACACAACGCCAAGGGTACAGGTACCGTATGGTCAGGATAGCCTAGCTCCCATGTTAATAGTTTATTGATGACCATTCTGGGAGGGTTTCCCATACCAGATCCTTCAGTCTAATGGTTAACCGGCTGAAGGCACTTCAAGGGAGCTTAGTTCTAGTAGTTTACATGATGTTTGGTATTCAGAGGCCTTAAAATTAAACACAAAGATATAATACATCTCAGACTAGTAAAGCCAGAATTAAGCATGAAGACTTGGCCTCAAAAACAAAATGGAAGATACACGTGTTGGTGTGACTGAAAACATTCCCTATTTTCCATATCTTGTAGGACATCATGAACAGATATTACTTTGGAGTAACCAGACTACATGGGTTAATACTTACGAAAGCTTTGAAGATCCATGGAAGAAGGAAGACAGCAATTCCAAGTCTTTGGGTCGCATCAGGTTATCCTCCAGACAGATGGAGCCAAAGCTCACTCGGCCTGCCAGACAATACAGCATCTCTCGAATAAGAACATTCTCCATGAATGAGCTGTAAAAACATGACTGGAACAGCAAGTCCTGGGCACTGAACACTCGGCTACGCAACGCCTCATCCTGAGCTTCATAGAAGCAGGTTAGTGCGTCAGGACAGAATTCAGAGGGTTTTCCGGCTGTCAGCCATTTTTCCATGGCGGATTTGGCTCTTAAAGAAACACTAGACCCAACAACTCCTGCAAGCTCCTTCAACTGCTTATTATTGAGGAGGCCAAAGAGGAACTGTATGGTTGAGCTCAAGTATGGGTGATGTTCAGACTGATAAAACAGGGATCTTCCACTGCAGACTCTTGGGAGAAATGCATCTCCATGTACCCCATTGGTCTCTTTAACCTCAGCATCTTCTCCCAGCACATAATACAAAGCAGCAAAGAATTCCTGAATGCTCAGGTGAATGAAGCTGTAGTTGGTTGGGTCTTCCACATCCTTTTGGAAAATGCTGTCATTTGGGAAAAGAGAAGCCACCTCTGATATATTCAGTCCATTCCTTCCAAGATCCTCCTCATCAAACAAGCTTCTCCGATTCAGGACCCCGTCATTGGCCAAGGCACATAGGTTCTTCAGACACTGGAGTACCGGCTGGGTGCTGCCTGGATTTATGAGGAAGCTTCTGAGATAAGACAGATACACGGAGGTGAAAGTTTTACAGTTTGCTGAGCTAAGGTCATTCTTCTTTCCCGCCTTCAGTATCCTACAGACAAGCCAACAGGTCAAAGGGACCGAACTCAAACCCAACAGAACTTGGTTTTCTTTCAGTACTGAGAGAGCCTGGTCTGCCTGATCTTTGTTGTTAAAGAAATGATGGCAAAATTGTTCAAGATCTCCCTCTGAAAACCCCAGAAGTTCTACAGAAGAAGAGGACCGAGCAAATTCCTTCATCTTCTTGAGGGACATCGATCTGGTCGTGATAAGTAGTGAGGTGTCGCTGAGGATCTCTTTGTTCAATAGGCATTTTAGAAGGGTTTCTTTGTGGGTCTCCTCAAAGGGGTCTTCATAGTCCTCATAATCATCTTCCAGGGTCCATCTCAACTCATCAAACCCATCAAGAACGATCAGAACCTTGGAAGGATCATTGAGAGCCGACTTGATCAGATTCTCTGAGAACTTCAGCTTGGTGCTTTTGGCCAGAAGTCCTTCAATATTGATGTTGCTGGTAATCTTATTTATTTCTCTGCCGCTCAGATAGAACACAAAATTAAACTGGTCAGAGTAGAGCTTTCCGGAGGCCCAATCCAGCATGATCCTCTGTGTGGTCAGAGTTTTACCGATTCCAGGAGGCCCCACCAACACCAGAGTCTTGGGGACAAACCCGCTGCCATCAGGAACAAACAGGTCCTGGACACTGGATGGAGAATATCGCTCTGAGGACTTGGTGACCTCCGCCTCCTCAAGTAAAGTGCCAGAAAAAGGGATTGTGGGATCTTCCCCCTTATTAATCTTCAGGGTGCGAAGTCTGGGATATCTCCCACCTACAACCTTCCCCAGGTGGCAGGCATGCTCTTCGATGGGTTGGAAGACATCTTTAATAGATGCCAGATATTTGGATTTCCATTCTGGGGAGGAGAAATTTGGATTAATGGGAGGACCAGAAGATAGAAGCCGAGTACAGAGACTGGGAAAATTGTATCCCATCTTATCACGATTAGATTACCTGTCAGAGGGGACTCCGCCATGGTGCCGTACACTAATGGATCTGGAGGAGAGAAAAATGGAGGTTAGTGATCACCGCAGAGACACCTGATGGGGGAGGGGCAAAATAACTGACTTTAGTTCCTCTTCCAATGAACGCCACACAATGATAAAACTCTGGATTGTGATTGGCCGGTCCTGTGGTGCACACAGATTGGTCAATGGAAGAAGCAGAGCTCATCTGACTCCGCCCCCAAACCTGCAGACAGGACAATAAAGGAGCAGCTGCCAGTTAGGTTGTCCTTCTGCTCCTCCCAGGCAGCGCTGTGCAATGCAGCGGAGACTGATAGGGGGAGGGGCAGTATAATCAGCCAGTCACTGCTGGGTGTGGGGGGGGGGGGTAAAACATTTCAGAATTCCAATAAAGTGGATAGAAAAAAAGCCTGGGAGGAGTCTCTGGATGGTGGAGGATACAGTGAGAAGGCGGCCATCTTCCTACACCCCACACAGTAAGGATACAGTGAGAAGGCGGCCATCTTCCTACACCCCACACAGTAAGGATACAGTGAGAAGGCAGCCAGAGGACATCTTCCTACACCCCACACAGTAAGGATACAGTGAGAAGGCAGCCATCTTCCTACACCCCACACAGTAAGGATACAGTGAAAAGGCGGCCATCTTCCTACACCCCACACAGTAAGGATACAGTGAGAAGGCGGCCATCTTCCTACACCCCACACAGTAAGGATACAGTGAGAAGGCGGCCATCTTCCTACACCCCACACAGTAAGGATACAGTGAGAAGGCGGCCTGCGGCCATCTTCCTACACCCCACACAGTAAGGATACAGTGAGAAGGCGGCCTGCAGACATCTTCCTACACAGTAAGGATACAGTGAGAAGGCGGCCTGCGGACATCTTCCTACACCCCACACAGTAAGGATACAGTGAGAAGGCAGCCAGAGGACATCTTCCTACACCCCACACAGTAAGGATACAGTGAGAAGGCGGCCATCTTCCTACACCCCACACAGTAAGGATACAGTGAGAAGGCAGCCATCTTCCTACACCCCACACAGTAAGGATACAGTGAGAAGGCGGCCATCTTCCTACACCCCACACAGTAAGGATACAGTGAGAAGGCGGCCTGCGGCCATCTTCCTACACCCCACACAGTAAGGATACAGTGAGAAGGCGGCCTGCAGACATCTTCCTACACAGTAAGGATACAGTGAGAAGGCGGCCTGCAGACATCTTCCTACACAGTAAGGATACAGTGAGAAGGCGGCCTGCGGACATCTTCCTACACCCCACACAGTAAGGATACAGTGAGAAGGCAGCCAGAGGACATCTTCCTACACCCCACACAGTAAGGATACAGTGAGAAGGCGGCCATCTTCCTACACCCCACACAGTAAGGATACAGTGAGAAGGCGGCCTGCGGACATCTTCCTACACAGTAAGGATACAGTGAGAAGGCAGCCAGAGGACATCTTCCCACACAGTAAGGATACAGTGAGAAGGAGGACATCTTCCTACACCCCACACAGTAAGGATACAGTGAGAAGGCGGCCTGCGGCCATCTTCCTACACCCCACACAGTAAGGATACAGTGAGAAGGCGGCCTGCGGACATCTTCCTATACAGTAAGGATACAGTGAGAAGGCAGCCAGAGGACATCTTCCTACACAGTAAGGATACAGTGAGAAGGCAGCCAGAGGACATCTTCCCACACAGTAAGGATACAGTGAGAAGGAGGACATCTTCCTACACCCCACACAGTAAGGATACAGTGAGAAGGCGGCCTGCGGACATCTTCCTACACCCCACACAGTAAGGATACAGTGAGAAGGCGGCCATCTTCCTACACCCCACACAGTAAGGATACAGTGAGAAGGCGGCCATCTTCCTACACCCCACACAGTAAGGATACAGTGAGAAGGCGGCCATCTTCCTACACCTCACACAGTAAGGATACAGTGAGAAGGCGGCCATCTTCCTACACCTCACACAGTAAGGATACAGTGAGAAGGCGGCCATCTTCCTACACCTCACACAGTAAGGATACAGTGAGAAGGCGGCCATCTTCCTACACCTCACACAGTAAGGATACAGTGAGAAGGCGGCCATCTTCCTACACCTCACACAGTAAGGATACAGTGAGAAGGCGGCCATCTTCCTACACCCCACACAGTAAGGATACAGTGAGAAGGCGGCCATCTTCCTACACCTCACACAGTAAGGATACAGTGAGAAGGCGGCCATCTTCCTACACCCCACACAGTAAGGATACAGTGAGAAGGCGGCCATCTTCCTACACCTCACACAGTAAGGATACAGTGAGAAGGCGGCCTGCGGCCATCTTCCTACACCCCACACAGTAAGGATAAAGTGAGAAGGCGGCCATCTTCCTACACCCCACACAATAAGGATACAGTGAGAAGGCGGCCATCTTCCTACACCCCACACAGTAAGGATACAGTGAGAAGGCGGCCTGCGGCCATCTTCCTACACCCCACACAGTAAGGATACAGTGAGAAGGCAGCCAGAGGACATCTTCCTACACAGTAAGGATACAGTGAGAAGGCGGCCATCTTCCTACACCCCACACAGTAAGGATACAGTGAGAAGGCAGCCAGAGGACATCTTCCTACACAGTAAGGATACAGTGAGAAGGCAGCCAGAGGACATCTTCCTACACAGTAAGGATACAGTGAGGAGGACATCTTCCTACACCCCACACAGTAAGGATACAGTGAGAAGGCGGCCATCTTCCTACACCCCACACAGTAAGGATACAGTGAGAAGGCGGCCTGCAGACATCTTCCTACACCCCAAACAGTAAGGATACAGTGAGAAGGCGGCCATCTTCCTACACCCCACACAGTAAGGATACAGTGAGAAGGCGGCCAGAGGACATCTTCCTACACCCCACACAGTAAGGATACAGTGAGAAGGCAGCCAGAGGACATCTTCCTACACAGTAAGGATACAGTGAGAAGGAGGACATCTTCCTACACCCCACACAGTAAGGATACAGTGAGAAGGCGGCCTGCAGACATCTTCCTACACCCCACACAGTAAGGATACAGTGAGAAGGAGGCCTGCAGACATCTTCCTACACCCCACACAGTAAGGATACAGTGAGAAGGCGGCCTGCAGACATCTTCCTACACCCCACACAGTAAGGATACAGTGAGAAGGAGGCCTGCAGACATCTTCCTACACCCCACACAGTAAGGATACAGTGAGAAGGCGGCCTGCGGACATCTTCCTACACAGTAAGGATACAGTGAGAAGGCAGCCAGAGGACATCTTCCTACACCCCACACAGTAAGGATACAGTGAGAAGGCGGCCTGAGGACATCTTCCTACACCCCACACAGTAAGGATACAGTGAGAAGGCGGCCAGAGGACATCTTCCTACACAGTAAGGATACAGCGAGAAGGCGGCCATCTTCCTACACCCCACACAGTAAGGATACAGCGAGAAGGCGGCCATCTTCCTACACCCCACACAGTAAGGATACAGCGAGAAGGCGGCCATCTTCCTACACCCCACACAGTAAGGATACAGTGAGAAGGCGGCCATCTTCCTACACCCCACACAGTAAGGATACAGTGAGAAGGCGGCCTGCGGCCATCTTCCTACACCCCACACAGTAAGGATACAGTGAGAAGGCAGCCAGAGGACATCTTCCTACACAGTAAGGATACAGTGAGAAGGAGGACATCTTCCTACACCCCACACAGTAAGGATACAGTGAGAAGGCGGCCAGAGGACATCTTCCTACACAGTAAGGATACAGTGAGAAGGCGGCCAGAGGACATCTTCCTACACAGTAAGGATACAGTGAGAAGGACATCTTCCTACACCCCACACAGTAAGGATACAGTGAGAAGGAGGACATCTTCCTACACCCCACACAGTAAGGATACAGTGAGAAGGAGGACATCTTCCTACACCCCACACAGTAAGGATACAGTGAGAAGGAGGACATCTTCCTACACCCCACACAGTAAGGATACAGTGAGAAGGCGGCCATCTTCCTACACCCCACACAGTAAGGATACAGTGAGAAGGCGGCCATCTTCCTACACCCCACACAGTAAGGATACAGTGAGAAGGCGGCCATCTTCCTACACCCCACACAGTAAGGATACAGTGAGAAGGCGGCCTGCGGCCATCTTCCTACACCCCACACAGCAAGGATACAGTGAGAAGGCAGCCAGAGGACATCTTCCTACACAGTAAGGATACAGTGAGAAGGAGGACATCTTCCTACACCCCACACAGTAAGGATACAGTGAGAAGGCGGCCTGCAGACATCTTCCTACACCCCACACAGTAAGGATACAGCGAGAAGGAGGACATCTTCCTACACCCCACACAGTAAGGATACAGCGAGAAGGCGGCCTGCAGACATCTTCCTACACCCCACACAGTAAGGATACAGTGAGAAGGCGGCCTGCAGACATCTTCCTACACCCCACACAGTAAGGATACAGTGAGAAGGAGGCCTGCAGACATCTTCCTACACAGTAAGGATACAGTGAGAAGGCAGCCAGAGGACATCTTCCTACACCCCACACAGTAAGGATACAGTGAGAAGGCGGCCTGAGGACATCTTCCTACACCCCACACAGTAAGGATACAGTGAGAAGGCAGCCAGAGGACATCTTCCTACACAGTAAGGATACAGTGAGAAGGAGGACATCTTCCTACACCCCACACAGTAAGGATACAGTGAGAAGGCGGCCATCTTCCTACACCACACACAGTAAGGATACAGTGAGAAGGCGGCCTGCGGCCATCTTCCTACACCCCACACAGTAAGGATACAGTGAGAAGGCGGCCATCTTCCTACACCCCACACAGTAAGGATACAGTGAGAAGGCGGCCATCTTCCTACACCCCACACAGTAAGGATACAGTGAGAAGGCGGCCATCTTCCTACACCCCACACAGTAAGGATACAGCGAGAAGGCGGCCATCTTCCTACACCCCACACAGTAAGGATACAGTGAGAAGGCGGCCTGCGGCCATCTTCCTACACCCCACACAGTAAGGATACAGTGAGAAGGCAGCCAGAGGACATCTTCCTACACAGTAAGGATACAGTGAGAAGGCGGCCATCTTCCTACACCCCACACAGTAAGGATACAGTGAGAAGGAGGACATCTTCCTACACCCCACACAGTAAGGATACAGTGAGAAGGAGGACATCTTCCTACACCCCACACAGTAAGGATACAGCGAGAAGGAGGACATCTTCCTACACCCCACACAGTAAGGATACAGTGAGAAGGCGGCCTGCAGACATCTTCCTACACCCCACACAGTAAGGATACAGTGAGAAGGCGGCCTGCAGACATCTTCCTACACCCCACACAGTAAGGATACAGTGAGAAGGCGGCCTGCGGCCATCTTCCTACACCCCACACAGTAAGGATACAGAGAGAAGGCGGCCTGCGGACATCTTCCTACACAGTAAGGATACAGTGAGAAGGCAGCCAGAGGACATCTTCCTACACCCCACACAGTAAGGATACAGTGAGAAGGCGGCCTGAGGACATCTTCCTACACCCCACACAGTAAGGATACAGTGAGAAGGCGGCCTGAGGACATCTTCCTACACCCCACACAGTAAGGATACAGTGAGAAGGCGGCCATCTTCCTACACCCCACACAGTAAGGATACAGTGAGAAGGCAGCCAGAGGACATCTTCCTACACAGTAAGGATACAGTGAGAAGGAGGACATCTTCCTACACCCCACACAGTAAGGATACAGTGAGAAGGCAGCCAGAGGACATCTTCCTACACAGTAAGGATACAGTGAGAAGGAGGACATCTTCCTACACCCCACACAGTAAGGATACAGTGAGAAGGCGGCCATCTTCCTACACCCCACACAGTAAGGATACAGTGAGAAGGCGGCCATCTTCCTACACCCCACACAGTAAGGATACAGTGAGAAGGCGGCCTGCGGCCATCTTCCTACACCCCACACAGTAAGGATACAGTGAGAAGGCAGCCAGAGGACATCTTCCTACACCCCACACAGTAAGGATACAGTGAGAAGGCGGCCAGAGGACATCTTCCTACACAGTAAGGATACAGTGAGAAGGAGGACATCTTCCTACACAGTAAGGATACAGCGAGAAGGCGGCCATCTTCCTACACCCCACACAGTAAGGATACAGTGAGAAGGCGGCCATCTTCCTACACCCCACACATTAAGGATACAGCGAGAAGGCGGCCATCTTCCTACACCCCACACAGTAAGGATACAGTGAGAAGGCGGCCTGCAGCCATCTTCCTACACCCCACACAGTAAGGATACAGTGAGAAGGCAGCCAGAGGACATCTTCCTACACAGTAAGGATACAGTGAGAAGGCGGCCTGCGGCCATCTTCCTACACCCCACACAGTAAGGATACAGTGAGAAGGCGGCCTGCAGACATCTTCCTACACAGTAAGGATACAGTGAGAAGGCGGCCTGCGGACATCTTCCTACACCCCACACAGTAAGGATACAGTGAGAAGGCAGCCAGAGGACATCTTCCTACACCCCACACAGTAAGGATACAGTGAGAAGGCGGCCATCTTCCTACACCCCACACAGTAAGGATACAGTGAGAAGGCAGCCATCTTCCTACACCCCACACAGTAAGGATACAGTGAGAAGGCGGCCATCTTCCTACACCCCACACAGTAAGGATACAGTGAGAAGGCGGCCTGCGGCCATCTTCCTACACCCCACACAGTAAGGATACAGTGAGAAGGCGGCCTGCAGACATCTTCCTACACAGTAAGGATACAGTGAGAAGGCGGCCTGCAGACATCTTCCTACACAGTAAGGATACAGTGAGAAGGCGGCCTGCGGACATCTTCCTACACCCCACACAGTAAGGATACAGTGAGAAGGCAGCCAGAGGACATCTTCCTACACCCCACACAGTAAGGATACAGTGAGAAGGCGGCCATCTTCCTACACCCCACACAGTAAGGATACAGTGAGAAGGCGGCCTGCGGACATCTTCCTACACAGTAAGGATACAGTGAGAAGGCAGCCAGAGGACATCTTCCCACACAGTAAGGATACAGTGAGAAGGAGGACATCTTCCTACACCCCACACAGTAAGGATACAGTGAGAAGGCGGCCTGCGGCCATCTTCCTACACCCCACACAGTAAGGATACAGTGAGAAGGCGGCCTGCGGACATCTTCCTATACAGTAAGGATACAGTGAGAAGGCAGCCAGAGGACATCTTCCTACACAGTAAGGATACAGTGAGAAGGCAGCCAGAGGACATCTTCCCACACAGTAAGGATACAGTGAGAAGGAGGACATCTTCCTACACCCCACACAGTAAGGATACAGTGAGAAGGCGGCCTGCGGACATCTTCCTACACCCCACACAGTAAGGATACAGTGAGAAGGCGGCCATCTTCCTACACCCCACACAGTAAGGATACAGTGAGAAGGCGGCCATCTTCCTACACCCCACACAGTAAGGATACAGTGAGAAGGCGGCCATCTTCCTACACCTCACACAGTAAGGATACAGTGAGAAGGCGGCCATCTTCCTACACCTCACACAGTAAGGATACAGTGAGAAGGCGGCCATCTTCCTACACCTCACACAGTAAGGATACAGTGAGAAGGCGGCCATCTTCCTACACCTCACACAGTAAGGATACAGTGAGAAGGCGGCCATCTTCCTACACCCCACACAGTAAGGATACAGTGAGAAGGCGGCCATCTTCCTACACCTCACACAGTAAGGATACAGTGAGAAGGCGGCCTGCGGACATCTTCCTACACCCCACACAGTAAGGATACAGTGAGAAGGCGGCCATCTTCCTACACCCCACACAGTAAGGATACAGTGAGAAGGCGGCCTGCGGACATCTTCCTACACAGTAAGGATACAGTGAGAAGGCAGCCAGAGGACATCTTCCTACACAGTAAGGATACAGTGAGAAGGCAGCCAGAGGACATCTTCCTACACAGTAAGGATACAGTGAGAAGGCAGCCAGAGGACATCTTCCTACACAGTAAGGATACAGTGAGAAGGCAGCCAGAGGACATCTTCCTACACAGTAAGGATACAGTGAGAAGGCAGCCAGAGGACATCTTCCTACACAGTAAGGATACAGTGAGAAGGCAGCCAGAGGACATCTTCCCACACAGTAAGGATACAGTGAGAAGGAGGACATCTTCCTACACCCCACACAGTAAGGATACAGTGAGAAGGCGGCCTGCGGACATCTTCCTACACCCCACACAGTAAGGATACAGTGAGAAGGCGGCCATCTTCCTACACCCCACACAGTAAGGATACAGTGAGAAGGCGGCCATCTTCCTACACCCCACACAGTAAGGATACAGTGAGAAGGCGGCCATCTTCCTACACCTCACACAGTAAGGATACAGTGAGAAGGCGGCCATCTTCCTACACCTCACACAGTAAGGATACAGTGAGAAGGCGGCCATCTTCCTACACCTCACACAGTAAGGATACAGTGAGAAGGCGGCCATCTTCCTACACCTCACACAGTAAGGATACAGTGAGAAGGCGGCCATCTTCCTACACCTCACACAGTAAGGATACAGTGAGAAGGCGGCCATCTTCCTACACCCCACACAGTAAGGATACAGTGAGAAGGCGGCCATCTTCCTACACCTCACACAGTAAGGATACAGTGAGAAGGCGGCCATCTTCCCACACCCCACACAGTAAGGATACAGTGAGAAGGCGGCCATCTTCCTACACCTCACACAGTAAGGATACAGTGAGAAGGCGGCCTGCGGCCATCTTCCTACACCCCACACAGTAAGGATAAAGTGAGAAGGCGGCCATCTTCCTACACCCCACACAATAAGGATACAGTGAGAAGGCGGCCATCTTCCTACACCCCACACAGTAAGGATACAGTGAGAAGGCGGCCTGCGGCCATCTTCCTACACCCCACACAGTAAGGATACAGTGAGAAGGCAGCCAGAGGACATCTTCCTACACAGTAAGGATACAGTGAGAAGGCGGCCATCTTCCTACACCCCACACAGTAAGGATACAGTGAGAAGGCAGCCAGAGGACATCTTCCTACACAGTAAGGATACAGTGAGAAGGCAGCCAGAGGACATCTTCCTACACAGTAAGGATACAGTGAGGAGGACATCTTCCTACACCCCACACAGTAAGGATACAGTGAGAAGGCGGCCATCTTCCTACACCCCACACAGTAAGGATACAGTGAGAAGGCGGCCTGCAGACATCTTCCTACACCCCAAACAGTAAGGATACAGTGAGAAGGCGGCCATCTTCCTACACCCCACACAGTAAGGATACAGTGAGAAGGCGGCCAGAGGACATCTTCCTACACCCCACACAGTAAGGATACAGTGAGAAGGCAGCCAGAGGACATCTTCCTACACAGTAAGGATACAGTGAGAAGGAGGACATCTTCCTACACCCCACACAGTAAGGATACAGTGAGAAGGCGGCCTGCAGACATCTTCCTACACCCCACACAGTAAGGATACAGTGAGAAGGAGGCCTGCAGACATCTTCCTACACCCCACACAGTAAGGATACAGTGAGAAGGAGGCCTGCAGACATCTTCCTACACCCCACACAGTAAGGATACAGTGAGAAGGCGGCCTGCGGACATCTTCCTACACAGTAAGGATACAGTGAGAAGGCAGCCAGAGGACATCTTCCTACACCCCACACAGTAAGGATACAGTGAGAAGGCGGCCTGAGGACATCTTCCTACACCCCACACAGTAAGGATACAGTGAGAAGGCGGCCAGAGGACATCTTCCTACACAGTAAGGATACAGCGAGAAGGCGGCCATCTTCCTACACCCCACACAGTAAGGATACAGCGAGAAGGCGGCCATCTTCCTACACCCCACACAGTAAGGATACAGTGAGAAGGCGGCCATCTTCCTACACCCCACACAGTAAGGATACAGTGAGAAGGCGGCCTGCGGCCATCTTCCTACACCCCACACAGTAAGGATACAGTGAGAAGGCAGCCAGAGGACATCTTCCTACACAGTAAGGATACAGTGAGAAGGAGGACATCTTCCTACACCCCACACAGTAAGGATACAGTGAGAAGGCGGCCAGAGGACATCTTCCTACACAGTAAGGATACAGTGAGAAGGCGGCCAGAGGACATCTTCCTACACAGTAAGGATACAGTGAGAAGGACATCTTCCTACACCCCACACAGTAAGGATACAGTGAGAAGGAGGACATCTTCCTACACCCCACACAGTAAGGATACAGTGAGAAGGAGGACATCTTCCTACACCCCACACAGTAAGGATACAGTGAGAAGGAGGACATCTTCCTACACCCCACACAGTAAGGATACAGTGAGAAGGCGGCCATCTTCCTACACCCCACACAGTAAGGATACAGTGAGAAGGCGGCCATCTTCCTACACCCCACACAGTAAGGATACAGTGAGAAGGCGGCCATCTTCCTACACCCCACACAGTAAGGATACAGTGAGAAGGCGGCCTGCGGCCATCTTCCTACACCCCACACAGCAAGGATACAGTGAGAAGGCAGCCAGAGGACATCTTCCTACACAGTAAGGATACAGTGAGAAGGAGGACATCTTCCTACACCCCACACAGTAAGGATACAGTGAGAAGGCGGCCTGCAGACATCTTCCTACACCCCACACAGTAAGGATACAGCGAGAAGGAGGACATCTTCCTACACCCCACACAGTAAGGATACAGCGAGAAGGCGGCCTGCAGACATCTTCCTACACCCCACACAGTAAGGATACAGTGAGAAGGCGGCCTGCAGACATCTTCCTACACCCCACACAGTAAGGATACAGTGAGAAGGAGGCCTGCAGACATCTTCCTACACCCCACACAGTAAGGATACAGTGAGAAGGAGGCCTGCAGACATCTTCCTACACAGTAAGGATACAGTGAGAAGGCAGCCAGAGGACATCTTCCTACACCCCACACAGTAAGGATACAGTGAGAAGGCGGCCTGAGGACATCTTCCTACACCCCACACAGTAAGGATACAGTGAGAAGGCAGCCAGAGGACATCTTCCTACACAGTAAGGATACAGTGAGAAGGAGGACATCTTCCTACACCCCACACAGTAAGGATACAGTGAGAAGGCGGCCATCTTCCTACACCACACACAGTAAGGATACAGTGAGAAGGCGGCCTGCGGCCATCTTCCTACACCCCACACAGTAAGGATACAGTGAGAAGGCGGCCATCTTCCTACACCCCACACAGTAAGGATACAGTGAGAAGGCGGCCATCTTCCTACACCCCACACAGTAAGGATACAGCGAGAAGGCGGCCATCTTCCTACACCCCACACAGTAAGGATACAGTGAGAAGGCGGCCTGCGGCCATCTTCCTACACCCCACACAGTAAGGATACAGTGAGAAGGCAGCCAGAGGACATCTTCCTACACAGTAAGGATACAGTGAGAAGGCGGCCATCTTCCTACACCCCACACAGTAAGGATACAGTGAGAAGGAGGACATCTTCCTACACCCCACACAGTAAGGATACAGTGAGAAGGAGGACATCTTCCTACACCCCACACAGTAAGGATACAGCGAGAAGGAGGACATCTTCCTACACCCCACACAGTAAGGATACAGTGAGAAGGCGGCCTGCAGACATCTTCCTACACCCCACACAGTAAGGATACAGTGAGAAGGCGGCCTGCAGACATCTTCCTACACCCCACACAGTAAGGATACAGTGAGAAGGCGGCCTGCGGCCATCTTCCTACACCCCACACAGTAAGGATACAGAGAGAAGGCGGCCTGCGGACATCTTCCTACACAGTAAGGATACAGTGAGAAGGCAGCCAGAGGACATCTTCCTACACCCCACACAGTAAGGATACAGTGAGAAGGCGGCCTGAGGACATCTTCCTACACCCCACACAGTAAGGATACAGTGAGAAGGCGGCCTGAGGACATCTTCCTACACCCCACACAGTAAGGATACAGTGAGAAGGCGGCCATCTTCCTACACCCCACACAGTAAGGATACAGTGAGAAGGCAGCCAGAGGACATCTTCCTACACAGTAAGGATACAGTGAGAAGGAGGACATCTTCCTACACCCCACACAGTAAGGATACAGTGAGAAGGCAGCCAGAGGACATCTTCCTACACAGTAAGGATACAGTGAGAAGGAGGACATCTTCCTACACCCCACACAGTAAGGATACAGTGAGAAGGCGGCCATCTTCCTACACCCCACACAGTAAGGATACAGTGAGAAGGCGGCCATCTTCCTACACCCCACACAGTAAGGATACAGTGAGAAGGCGGCCTGCGGCCATCTTCCTACACCCCACACAGTAAGGATACAGTGAGAAGGCAGCCAGAGGACATCTTCCTACACCCCACACAGTAAGGATACAGTGAGAAGGCGGCCAGAGGACATCTTCCTACACAGTAAGGATACAGTGAGAAGGAGGACATCTTCCTACACAGTAAGGATACAGCGAGAAGGCGGCCATCTTCCTACACCCCACACAGTAAGGATACAGTGAGAAGGCGGCCATCTTCCTACACCCCACACATTAAGGATACAGCGAGAAGGCGGCCATCTTCCTACACCCCACACAGTAAGGATACAGTGAGAAGGCGGCCTGCGGCCATCTTCCTACACCCCACACAGTAAGGATACAGTGAGAAGGCAGCCAGAGGACATCTTCCTACACAGTAAGGATACAGTGAGAAGGTGGCCATCTTCCTACACCCCACACAGTAAGGATACAGTGAGAAGGCAGCCAGAGGACATCTTCCTACACAGCAAGGATACAGTGAGAAGGAGGACATCTTCCTACACCCGACACAGTAAGGATACAGTGAGAAGGCAGCCAGAGGACATCTTCCTACACAGCAAGGATACAGTGAGAAGGCGGCCATCTTCCTACACCCCACACAGTAAGGATACAGTGAGAAGGAGGACATCTTCCTACACCCCACACAGTAAGGATACAGTGAGAAGGCGGCCATCTTCCTACACCTCACACAGTAAGGATACAGTGAGAAGGCGGCCTGCAGACATCTTCCTACACCCCACACAGTAAGGATACAGTGAGAAGGCGGCCTGCAGACATCTTCCTACACCCCACACAGTAAGGATACAGTGAGAAGGCGGCCATCTTCCTACACCCCACACAGTAAGGATACAGTGAGAAGGCGGCCTGCGGCCATCTTCCTACACCCCACACAGTAAGGATACAGTGAGAAGGCAGCCAGAGGACATCTTCCTACACAGTAAGGATACAGTGAGAAGGAGGACATCTTCCTACACCCCACACAGTAAGGATACAGTGAGAAGGCGGCCTGCAGACATCTTCCTACACCCCACACAGTAAGGATACAGTGAGAAGGCGGCCTGCGGACATCTTCCTACACCCCACACAGTAAGGATACAGTGAGAAGGCGGCCTGCGGCCATCTTCCTACACCCCACACAGTAAGGATACAGTGAGAAGGCGGCCATCTTCCTACACCCTACACAGTAAGGATACAGTGAGAAGGAGGACATCTTCCTACACCCCACAGAGTAAGGATACAGTGAGAAGGCGGCCAGAGGACATCTTCCTACACAGTAAGGATACAGCGAGAAGGCGGCCATCTTCCTACACCCCACACAGTAAGGATACAGCGAGAAGGCGGCCATCTTCCTACACCCCACACAGTAAGGATACAGCGAGAAGGCGGCCATCTTCCTACACCCCACACAGTAAGGATACAGCGAGAAGGCGGCCATCTTCCTACACCCCACACAGTAAGGATACAGTGAGAAGGCGGCCATCTTCCTACACCCCACACAGTAAGGATACAGCGAGAAGGCGGCCATCTTCCTACACCCCACACAGTAAGGATACAGCGAGAAGGCGGCCATCTTCCTACACCCCACACAGTAAGGATACAGAGAGAAGGCGGCCATCTTCCTACACCCCACACAGTAAGGATACAGCGAGAAGGCGGCCATCTTCCTACACCCCACACAGTAAGGATACAGCGAGAAGGCGGCCATCTTCCTACACCCCACACAGTAAGGATACAGCGAGAAGGCGGCCATCTTCCTACACCCCACACAGTAAGGATACAGCGAGAAGGCGGCCATCTTCCTACACCCCACACAGTAAGGATACAGTGAGAAGGCGGCCTGCGGCCATCTTCCTACACCCCACACAGTAAGGATACAGTGAGAAGGCGGCCTGCGGCCATCTTCCTACACCCCACACAGTAAGGATACAGTGAGAAGGCAGCCAGAGGACATCTTCCTACACAGTAAGGATACAGTGAGAAGGCGGCCATCTTCCTACACCCCACACAGTAAGGATACAGTGAGAAGGAGGACATCTTCCTACACCCCACACAGTAAGGATACAGTGAGAAGGAGGACATCTTCCTACACCCCACACAGTAAGGATACAGTGAGAAGGCGGCCTGCAGACATCTTCCTACACCCCACACAGTAAGGATACAGTGAGAAGGCGGCCTGCAGACATCTTCCTACACCCCACACAGTAAGGATACAGTGAGAAGGCAGCCATCTTCCTACACCCCACACAGTAAGGATACAGCAAGAAGGAGGCCATCTTCCTACACCCCACACAGTAAGGATACAGCGAGAAGGCGGCCATCTTCCTACACCCCACACAGTAAGGATACAGTGAGAAGGCGGCCATCTTCCTACACCCCACACAGTAAGGATACAGTGAGAAGGCGGCCTGCAGACATATTCCTACACCCCACACAGTAAGGATACAGTGAGAAGGCAGCCAGAGGACATCTTAGTATAGAGATAGAAGAATCCTTCTCCAATCCTCCAGATCTGATAGTGAGGAATCCAAGGAGATAGATAGATAGAGATATAGAGATAGAGATAGAGAGATATCTATATACACACACACACAGTATTTATTGGCGTATAACACGCACTTTTTTCCCCTTAAAACCAGGGGAAAATCGCAGGTGCGTGTTATACGCCGATGCCCTGCGATCCCGACCTGTCAGATTTGCAAAATAGCCGACCGCGATTTGAAAATGGCGCCGCCGGCGTCGAAATACACAGAGCCGGTCCTCGGCTCTCGTTTACTTTCGGCGCCACTCGTAGTCCCGAGCGGAGCTATCCGAACCTACTCGGATAGCTCCGCTCGGGACTACGAGTGGAGCCGAAAATGAACGAGAGCCGCCGGAAAGAGCCGAGGACCGGCTCTGTGTATTTCGGCGCCGGCGGCGTCATTTTCAAATCGCGGTCGGCGATTTTGAAGCCCAGAATGGCTGGGATCACTGGGGAAGGCTGCACTGACAAGGCTGCAATGAAGGGCATTTAAATGTAAGTTTTTTTCCCTTCAACTTCCCTCCTAAAAATGTTTTTTCCTTAAAATTCTCTCCTAAATTGGGGTGCGTGTTATACGCCGATAAACACGTATATACACACACCTATCTCTATTTGTGTCTATCTATCTGTCTATCCACACACAGCTAACACATACCCCTCCCCCATTCACCTCCAACCCAGGAGAGCCACTCATCAATCCTCAGAGGGGGGAGGGGAGAGGGGAGGGGGATGGGCTCAGTATGAGATGTTCTGCTGCAATCAGTGGAGGGACAAGTACCGGTCACCACCACTAGATTATCCCAACTATTACCACCCACCATACCGCCTGCTGAACCCCCATTTCACTATCAGGGGGTTCTATGTGTGTACAAAGAGGAGGTGAGGAAACGATACAACACGGCCTGATAAATGTCCTCTGAAGAGCAATCCACATCACTCTTCAGAGGGGAACAGCGGGGACTACCCCATACAGACCAAGTGGGGGCGCAGCTCAATTGGGGGTGACGGTGCGTAGGGACGAGCCCCCCAATCAGGAAGTTTCTACAGGGCCCCCCCATATATATATATATATATATATATATATATTACACCCCATCACCCCCTCACTATATATATATATATATATATATATATATATATATATATATATATATATATATATATATATATATATATATATATATATATATATATATATATATATATATATATATATATATATATATATATATATTACAGTGTACACCCCATCACCCCCCTCCCCCATCACTTTTATATATATATATATATACACAGTGTACACCCCATCACCCCCCTCCCCCATCACTTTTATATATATATATATACACAGTGTACACCCCATCACCCCCCTCCCCCATCACTTATATATATATATATATATATATATATATATATATATATATATATACAGTGTACACCCCATCACCCCCCTCCCCCATCACTTATATATATATATATATATACAGTGTACACCCCATCACCCCGCCCCCATGACTTCTCTACAGAACAGAGCGCTCTCCTCACCTCAGCTCCTCAGTCAGATGTGTGCCAGAACCTTCCTCCCCCTCCTTATATACCTCCTACCACACCCAACACACGCCCCTCCCACCACTCCTCCCACCCCTGTCATCTTCCCGGAGACCACACCCCGCCATGACCCCTCCCACTCCCGTCATCTTCCCGGAGACAACACCACGCCATAACTCCTCCCACCCCCGTCATTTTCTCGGAGAACAAAACCCCGCCCTCACCCCTCCTACCCCGTATCAGTTCTCGAAGAGCAGACCCTCCCCCTGACTTCTCCCCCGTCCTCATATTAGGAGTCATGTGACCGCGTTGTTTTCCTCTCCCCGGACGGCGGATCTCCCCGGAGGATGGATGGAATTCTCTCATTCAGAGAAGGGGGATGGTCTTCGGGAAAATGGCGCCTGTACCGGGGACACTTCTGTACTGAGACCTCTAGAGGTGCGGGGAGGAGACCACAAGTCCCAGAATTCCCCGCCCATCATTTACAGGACCCCTCCCCCTTATACGAGGGTGAGAATTCCATCCATCCTTCCCCCCCTTATAACAAGTACTGGGAGGAGGTTCACTTCTTCTCCATAGCAACCAGTCCATAACAATCCATCCATAGCAACCAGTCCATAACAATCCATCCATAGCAACCAGTCCATAATAATCATCCATCCATAGCAACCAGTCCATAACAACCCTTCCATAGCAACCAGTCCATAATAATCATCCATACCAACCAGTCCATAACAATCCATCCATAGCAACCAGTCCATAACAATCCATCCATAGCAACCAGTCCATAACAATCCATCCATAGCAACCAGTCCATACCAACTCTTCATAACAATCTTCCATAGCAACCAGTCCATAGCAACCCTTCATAACCCATCCATAGCAACCCTCCATAGCAACCCTTCATAGTAACCGGCCCTTAGATATAGAATGTAATCACACACGGGTTGGACACTCTTCTGTCTGCCTCGCCTTCTATATAACTCGGATATTCTGGAAAGGTGAAATCCTTTCATGCTTCCGCTGGGCCACAAAATTCCGGAAGTAAATTGGACCAATCAGAGAGTTTTCTGTATTCAAACCCCAAACTGATAGGAAATGTAGAGAAAACACCCCGACTTTCTCATGTGCAGCACATTGACTGTTCCTCACACCACCACAGGAGGCGCTATTCATAGAGTGTGGATGTATAACATTGAATATGTACATATCCTTCTACTGTTCTGTATGGCGAGCACAAAGTTACCTTCCACCCAACTCTCCAAGTCCTACATCACCGGCTCCACCCCCCCCCCTTACACGTTACGCCACGCGGCTTCCTCAGAGGGATCCCTCTGTCTGCTGCCTCTCCCTCTGCTATCTGACATCAGGAGATAAATGGTGACAGGGCAAAGAGCTCCAGCACACAGCCTGTGATTGACAGCCTGAGCTCTGTACCTGTGTGAAGGGGAGTGTTCCATTCAAGTTTGTAGGGTAGGCGGGTGACACCTCCTCCATTTTCCCCTCCTCCAAGTGTGGGTCACATAGGAGGGCCAACCCCGGGGTGGGTTCTTCTGGGCACCTTGGACAGAGTCACTCCGTACACATGGGGCACCATTACCAACTTCCCGGGACAGGATCACTCCGTACACATGGGGCACCATTACCAACTTCCCGGGATAGGATCACTCGGTACACATGGGGCACCATTACCAATGTCCCGGGACAGGGTCACTCCGTACACATGGGGCACCATTACCAATGTCCTGGGACAGGGTCACTCCGTACACATGGGGCACCATTATCAATGTCCTGGGACAGGGTCACTCCGTACACATGGGGCACCATTACCAATGTCCCGGGACAGGGTCACTCCGCACACATGGGGCACCATTACCAATGTCCCGGGACAGGATCACTCTGTACACATGGGGCACCATTACCAACGTCCCGGGACAGGACCACTCCGTACACATGGGGCACCATTACCAATGTCCCGGGACAGGGTCACTCTGTACACATGGGGCACCATTACCAATGTCCCGGGACAGGGTCACTCCGTACACATGGGGCACCACTACCAATGCCCAGGGACAGGGTCTGCCCAGGTGAACACCTCATACTACGAGCTCCATGTCTGCCCAGGTGGACACCTCATACTACGAGCTCCATATCTGCCCAGGTGGACACCTCATACTACGAGCTCCATGTCTGCCCAGGTGGACACCTCATATTACGAGCTCCATGTCTGCCCAGGTGGACACCTCTTACTATGAGCTCCATATCTGCTCAGGTGGACACCTCATACTACGAGCTCCATGTCTGCCCAGGTGAACACCTCATACTACGAGCTCCATATCTGTCCAGGTGGACCCCTCATACTACGAGCTCCATGTGTGCCCAGGTGGACACATCATCTTACAAGCTCCATGTCTGCCCAGGTGGACACCTCATACTACGAGCTCCATATCTGTCCAGGTGGACCCCTCATACTACGAGCTCCATGTCTGCCCAGGTGGACACCTCATACTACGAGCTCCATATCTGCCCAGGTGAACACATCATCTTACGAGCTCCATGTCTGCCCAGGTGGACACATCATACTATGAGCTCCATGTCTGCCCAGGTGGACACCTCATACTACGAGCTCCATGTGTGCCCAGGTGGTCACATCATACTATGAGCTCCATAACTGCCCAGGTGGACACATCATACTATGAGCTCCATGTGTGCCCAGGTGGACACCTCATACTACGAGCTCCATGTGTGCCCAGGTGGACACCTCATACTACTAGCTCCATGTGTGCCCAGGTGGACACCTCATACTACGAGCTCCATGTGTGCCCAGGTGGACACCTCATACTACTAGCTCCACGTGTGCCCAGGTGGACACATCATACTACGAGCTCCATAACTGCCCAGGTGGACACCTCATACTACGAGCTCCATGTGTGCCCAGGTGGACACCTCATACTACGAGCTCCATGTGTGCCCAGGTGGACACCTCATACTACGAGCTCCATGTGTGCCCAGGTGGACATCTCATACTACTAGCTCTATGTGTGCCCAGGTGGACACCTCATACTACGAGCTCCATGTGTGCCCAGGTGGACACATCATACTACGAGCTCCATGTCTGCCCAGGTGGGCACATCATGCTATGAGCTCCATGTGTGCCCAGGTGGACACCTCATACTACGAGCTCCATGTGTGCCCAGGTGGACACGTTTGCTTAGGTGGAGGTACTGGCAAGTGTCAAATCCAGAGGTAGGTGGCCAGGGGACACCCAGTCTTTGTACTACTGCAAGCTTTAGATTCAGGAAGTCTTATTAGATAGCAATAGAAGGTCAGAGGTGGTGATTCGGGTTTTGCATACCAATATCTCAAAAATAAATATTATGGGAAACAAAATGTCAAAGACCAGGGGAATATTTATGGGATGTGAACCCAAAACACCAACTGATCTTTAAAAGGATTCCAGTTTTATTTTCTTATATAAAGAGGGTTCTGAGACATTGACAGATTGAACCCCCGAGGAGACCATGACACACCATAGGTGTACAGCACAGAACTTTCACCTGACACGTTTCAGGGAACAAAGTCCACTTTCGAAGACTGATGTACAACTCATGTGATAAGAGTAATCTTATAGAAGAAGAAATGTCCATACATTGCTCAGCTATCAGCGGATAGATCAATACACAAACCTCATGTGAGGGATCGGTTTTATGATGGAATGTCCTTCAACATTCCTATGGAACATGAAAAGGTCACCTTTCAGAAGACAATCAGTATGAAGGACACTATAAGAGATAAAGGAGGGGGGACTCAGACTGCAGTGTCAGGTGAGATCTCCAAGATGGACCCCCCTCCCCCCCTACAAGGTAATAAACATTTGTAACAATAGAAATGTTTGGACATTTGTAACCTGACATGTTTGTTCTACAAGATTACTCTCATCACTTAACCTGCATCTCAGTCCTCGAAATAGTGACCTTTGTTCCAAGAAACGTGTGGGATGGAAGTTCTGTGCTGTACAGATCTGGTGTGTGGTGGTCTCCTCGTCCTTTCATCCCAATCTGGATTGTATGAAAACTGAGATGATATTTCTGGGTGGGGCTCAGTATTCACATCCCAGAATTCTCTTCCTACTAGACCATGAGATATTGGTTCTCCTAACTGTCGCAAGAGCCCAGGCCTCCTTTAGTCTAATGAGAAACTCCAGGGCCAAGAGTTGCTGACATCCATATAGAGTGGGTTGTGAGGCATAGTGGGTGTAATGCAAGATTCATGGGTGCCAGACACATTCATGGGTGCCAGACACCTGCTCAAGTTTCCCGATTCTTCACCATCCCTGGTTGGTGAGAATACTGCTCTGGTACTCACTGTGGTCCCTGGTAATAAGGTGGATGGTCCCTTAGTGGTGAAAGCTTCCCTTCAACCTCCGACCACGACAGGTTCTCCAGGCGGCACAACCATCACTTCTGGTTGGACTACAAGCTGCAATCCCAACCCTTCGCTGCTCTCTTACTTCTGGATAGGCCCTCAGACAGCCTGGCAGCCTGATGTCCCTGGGATAAGTCCAATCTCCAGCCTAGCAGCCCAGGCAATCCAACACACATCCACCTGACAGTCATCCAGGTGGCACAGAACCCCGA
Organism: Lithobates clamitans; assembly: GCA_037952925.1. Lineage (NCBI taxonomy): Eukaryota > Metazoa > Chordata > Amphibia > Anura > Ranidae > Lithobates > Lithobates clamitans. The sequence continues at coordinate 141,191 of JBBGZY010003242.1, forward strand.
TCACCTGACCTCACCCAAATATATAGGTTCTCCCAGCAGGTCAACGGATTTATGAAAACTCCTTCCCCTTGGCTAGGATGTCCCATATACTCCTAATCTGTCCCTGCTTTGCCCTGGTCTTATATGTCACCAGGTACCTGGCGGCCACCTAGTGACAGAAGAGAGAAGTGCAGCAATTCCAGACTTGGGGGATCAATTGAGTTCACCTTAACAGTGAGCCAAGGTAACCACACCTGGAGGAAAAATTTAGGAGCAACCCTTCCTAAACATCCACCTAACATAAACTTCAGATTTCCCTTAAGAAATGAGCCCTTTAACCACTGGCCAATCAGCTGTCATTATACGGAGGCAGATCGGCTCATTCCCACCAATCGCTGTGCGGCGGTCCCTTTAACAGCTACAACGGCCGGGATGTCCGCCGGCCACCCGCGATCGATCCACAGGGAGCCAGAACGGAGATGTGCCAATGTAACCAAATAAATCCCAGTTCTGACAGGGGAGGAGAGAGAGATTGTGTGTTCCTAGTGATCAGGAACAGAGATCTCTCTCCTCCTCCAGTCAGTCCCCTCCCCCCACAGTTAGAACACACACACGGGAACACAGTTAACCCCTTCCCCGCCAGTGACATTTATACAGTGATCAGTGCATTTTTATAGCTCTGACCGCCATTTAAAATGTCAATGGTCCCAAAAATATGTCAAGTGTCCGATCTGTCCGCCGCAATGACGCAGTCCCGCAAAAAAAAAAAGTAGGGGGGGGGTAAATCTTCCAGGCTTTAACCAGTTCCATACCGGGTCATTGTAAAATGACGGCGGCAGGTACACCCTCCCATCCTGGGTGGACGTCATATGACGTCTTTCTGGGCCCCCCCAGGGAGCTGAAGAGGCGTGTCCTTCGGGAGACAGCCCATCCCCAATCAGTGTAAAGAGCCAATAAAAATAGTTCGTGACCAGCTGTGTCCAATCAAAGCCGGTCACAGAATGTAAACATACCGCAGTAACGAGCCGTTACCGGGTTCTCCTCCTCACACAATCGTGTGTGGAGGAGGAGGAGATCGATGTGCACTGTAAGCGGTAACCAGCCGTTACTGCAATCACACCGATCGCCCCCAGTAATAAAGAGGACCCGTCACCAGCCCATCAGTGTACCCGAATACCCGTCACCAGCCCATCACATCACCCGTCACCAGCCCACCACAGCGCCCGTCACCAGCCCATCACAGCGCCCGTCACCAGCCCATCACAGCACCCGTCACCAGTCCATCAGTGTACCCGAATACCCGTCACCAGCCCACCACAGCGCCCGTCACCAGCCCATCAGTGTACCCGAATACCCGTCACCAGCCCACCACAGCGCCCGTCACCAGCCCATCACAGCGCCCGTCACCAGCCCATCACAGCGCCCGTCACCAGCCCACCACAGCGCCCGTCACCAGCCCATCACAGCGCCCGTCACCAGCCCACCACAGCGCCCGTCACCAGCCCATCACAGCGCCCGTCACCAGCCCACCACAGCGCCCGTCACCAGCCCATCAGTGTACCCGAATACCCGTCACCAGCCCACCACAGCGCCCGTCACCAGCCCATCACAGCGCCCGTCACCAGCCCATCACAGCGCCCGTCACCAGCCCACCACAGCGCCCGTCACCAGCCCATCACAGCGCCCGTCACCAGCCCATCACAGCGCCCGTCACCAGCCCATCACAGCACCCGTCACCAGTCCATCACAGCACCCGTCACCAGCCCATCACAGCACCCGTCACCAGCCCATCACAGCACCCGTCACCAGTCCATCACAGCACCCGTCACCAGTCCATCACCTGTCACCAGTCCATCACAGCGCCCGTCACCAGCCCGTCACAGCGCCCGTCCCCAGCCCGTCACAGCACCCGTCACCAGCCCGTCACAGCACCCGTCACCAGCCCATCACAGCGCCCGTCACCAGCCCATCACAGCGCCCGTCACCAGCCCGTCACAGCACCCGTCACCAGCCCGTCACAGCACCCGTCACCAGCCCGTCACAGCACCCGTCACCAGCCCATCACAGCACCCGTCACCAGTCCATCACAGCACCCGTCACCAGTCCATCACCTGTCACCAGTCCATCACAGCGCCCGTCACCAGCCCGTCACAGCGCCCGTCACCAGCCCATCACAGCACCCGTCACCAGCCCGTCACAGCACCCGTCACCAGTCCATCACAGCACCCGTCACCAGTCCATCACCTGTCACCAGTCCATCACAGCGCCCGTCACCAGCCCGTCACAGCGCCCGTCACCAGCCCATCACAGCACCCGTCACCAGTCCATCACAGCACCCGTCACCAGTCCATCACAGCGCCCGTCACCAGCCCATCACAGCACCCGTCACCAGTCCATCACCTGTCACCAGTCCATCACAGCGCCCGTCACCAGCCCGTCACAGCGCCCGTCCCCAGCCCGTCACAGCACCCGTCACCAGCCCGTCACAGCACCCGTCACCAGTCCATCACAGCGCCCGTCACCAGCCCATCACAGCACCCGTCACCAGCCCGTCACAGCACCCGTCACCAGCCCGTCACAGCACCCGTCACCAGCCCATCACAGCACCCGTCACCAGTCCATCACAGCACCCGTCACCAGTCCATCACCTGTCACCAGTCCATCACAGCGCCCGTCACCAGCCCGTCACCAGCCCGTCACAGCGCCCGTCACAGCACCCGTCACCAGCCCGTCACAGCACCCGTCACCAGTCCATCACAGCACCTGTCACCAGTCCATCACAGCGCCCGTCACCAGCCCGTCACAGCGCCCGTCACCAGCCCGTCACAGCGCCCGTCACCAGCCCATCACAGCACCCGTCACCAGCCCATCACAGCACCCGTCACCAGTCCATCACCTGTCACCAGTCCATCACAGCGCCCGTCACCAGCCCGTCACAGCGCCCGTCCCCAGCCCGTCACAGCGCCCGTCCCCAGCCCGTCACAGCGCCCGTCACCAGCCCATCACAGCGCCCGTCACCAGCCCATCACAGCGCCCGTCACCAGCCCATCACAGCGCCCGTCACCAGCCCATCACAGCGCCCGTCACCAGCCCATCACAGCGCCCGTCACCAGCCCATCACAGCGCCCGTCACCAGCCCATCACAGCGCCCGTCACCAGCCCGTCACCAGCCCGTCACCAGCCCATCACAGCGCCCGTCACCAGCCCGTCACCAGCCCATCACAGCACCCGTCACCAGTCCATCAGTGTACCCGAATACCCGTCACCAGCCCACCACAGCGCCCGTCACCAGCCCATCAGTGTACCCGAATACCCGTCACCAGCCCACCACAGCGCCCGTCACCAGCCCATCACAGCGCCCATCACCAGCCCATCACAGCGCCCGTCACCAGCCCACCACAGCGCCCGTCACCAGCCCATCACAGCGCCCGTCACCAGCCCATCACAGCGCCCGTCACCAGCCCATCACAGCGCCCGTCACCAGCCCATCACAGCCCCCGTCACCAGCCCATCACAGCACCCGTCACCAGCCCATCACAGCGCCCGTCACCAGTCCATCACAGCACCCGTCACCAGCCCATCACAGCGCCCGTCACCAGCCCATCACAGCGCCCGTCACCAGCCCATCACAGCACCCGTCACCAGTCCATCACAGCACCCGTCACCAGTCCATCACCTGTCACCAGTCCATCACAGCGCCCGTCACCAGCCCGTCACAGCGCCCGTCCCCAGCCCGTCACAGCACCCGTCACCAGCCCGTCACAGCACCCGTCACCAGTCCATCACAGCGCCCGTCACCAGCCCGTCACAGCACCCGTCACCAGCCCGTCACAGCACCCGTCACCAGCCCGTCACAGCACCCGTCACCAGCCCATCACAGCACCCGTCACCAGTCCATCACAGCACCCGTCACCAGTCCATCACCTGTCACCAGTCCATCACAGCGCCCGTCACCAGCCCGTCACAGCGCCCGTCCCCAGCCCGTCACAGCACCCGTCACCAGCCCGTCACAGCACCCGTCACCAGTCCATCACAGCGCCCGTCACCAGCCCGTCACAGCACCCGTCACCAGCCCGTCACAGCACCCGTCACCAGCCCGTCACAGCACCCGTCACCAGCCCGTCACAGCACCCGTCACCAGCCCATCACAGCACCCGTCACCAGTCCATCACAGCACCCGTCACCAGTCCATCACCTGTCACCAGCCCATCACAGCGCCCGTCACCAGCCCGTCACAGCGCCCGTCACAGCACCCGTCACCAGCCCGTCACAGCACCCGTCACCAGTCCATCACAGCACCTGTCACCAGTCCATCACAGCGCCCGTCACCAGCCCGTCACAGCGCCCGTCACCAGCCCGTCACAGCGCCCGTCACCAGCCCATCACAGCACCCGTCACCAGCCCATCACAGCACCCGTCACCAGTCCATCACCTGTCACCAGTCCATCACAGCGCCCGTCACCAGCCCGTCACAGCGCCCGTCCCCAGCCCGTCACAGCGCCCGTCCCCAGCCCGTCACAGCGCCCGTCACCAGCCCGTCACAGCGCCCGTCACCAGCCCATCACAGCGCCCGTCACCAGCCCATCACAGCGCCCGTCACCAGCCCATCACAGCGCCCGTCACCAGCCCATCACAGCGCCCGTCACCAGCCCATCACAGCGCCCGTCACCAGCCCGTCACAGCACCCGTCACCAGCCCGTCACAGCACCCGTCACCAGCCCGTCACAGCACCCGTCACCAGCCCGTCACAGCACCCGTCACCAGCCCGTCACAGCACCCGTCACCAGCCCGTCACCAGCCCATCACAGCACCCGTCACCAGTCCATCAGTGTACCCGAATACCCGTCACCAGCCCACCACAGCGCCCGTCACCAGCCCATCAGTGTACCCGAATACCCGTCACCCAGCCCACCACAGCGCCCGTCACCAGCCCATCACAGCGCCCATCACCAGCCCATCACAGCGCCCGTCACCAGCCCACCACAGCGCCCGTCACCAGCCCATCACAGCGCCCGTCACCAGCCCATCACAGCGCCCGTCACCAGCCCATCACAGCGCCCGTCACCAGCCCATCACAGCCCCCGTCACCAGCCCATCACAGCACCCGTCACCAGCCCATCACAGCGCCCGTCACCAGTCCATCACAGCACCCGTCACCAGCCCATCACAGCGCCCGTCACCAGCCCATCACAGCGCCCGTCACCAGCCCATCACAGCACCCGTCACCAGTCCATCACAGCACCCGTCACCAGTCCATCACCTGTCACCAGTCCATCACAGCGCCCGTCACCAGCCCGTCACAGCGCCCGTCCCCAGCCCGTCACAGCACCCGTCACCAGCCCGTCACAGCACCCGTCACCAGTCCATCACAGCGCCCGTCACCAGCCCGTCACAGCACCCGTCACCAGCCCGTCACAGCACCCGTCACCAGCCCGTCACAGCACCCGTCACCAGCCCATCACAGCACCCGTCACCAGTCCATCACAGCACCCGTCACCAGTCCATCACCTGTCACCAGTCCATCACAGCGCCCGTCACCAGCCCGTCACAGCGCCCGTCCCCAGCCCGTCACAGCACCCGTCACCAGCCCGTCACAGCACCCGTCACCAGTCCCATCACAGCGCCCGTCACCAGCCCGTCACAGCACCCGTCACCAGCCCGTCACAGCACCCGTCACCAGCCCGTCACAGCACCCGTCACCAGCCCGTCACAGCACCCGTCACCAGCCCATCACAGCACCCGTCACCAGTCCATCACAGCACCCGTCACCAGTCCATCACCTGTCACCAGCCCATCACAGCGCCCGTCACCAGCCCGTCACAGCGCCCGTCACAGCACCCGTCACCAGCCCGTCACAGCACCCGTCACCAGTCCATCACAGCACCTGTCACCAGTCCATCACAGCGCCCGTCACCAGCCCGTCACAGCGCCCGTCACCAGCCCGTCACAGCGCCCGTCACCAGCCCATCACAGCACCCGTCACCAGCCCATCACAGCACCCGTCACCAGTCCATCACCTGTCACCAGTCCATCACAGCGCCCGTCACCAGCCCGTCACAGCGCCCGTCCCCAGCCCGTCACAGCGCCCGTCCCCAGCCCGTCACAGCGCCCGTCACCAGCCCGTCACAGCGCCCGTCACCAGCCCATCACAGCGCCCGTCACCAGCCCATCACAGCGCCCGTCACCAGCCCATCACAGCGCCCGTCACCAGCCCATCACAGCGCCCGTCACCAGCCCATCACAGCGCCCGTCACCAGCCCGTCACAGCACCCGTCACCAGCCCGTCACAGCACCCGTCACCAGCCCGTCACAGCACCCGTCACCAGCCCGTCACAGCACCCGTCACCAGCCCATCACAGCACCCGTCACCAGTCCATCACCTGTCACCAGTCCATCACAGCGCCCGTCACCAGCCCGTCACAGCGCCCGTCACCAGCCCATCACAGCACCCGTCACCAGCCCGTCACAGCACCCGTCACCAGTCCATCACAGCACCCGTCACCAGTCCATCACCTGTCACCAGTCCATCACAGCGCCCGTCACCAGCCCGTCACAGCGCCCGTCACCAGCCCATCACAGCACCCGTCACCAGTCCATCACAGCACCCGTCACCAGTCCATCACCTGTCACCAGTCCATCACAGCGCCCGTCACCAGCCCGTCACAGCGCCCGTCCCCAGCCCGTCACAGCACCCGTCACCAGCCCGTCACAGCACCCGTCACCAGTCCATCACAGCGCCCGTCACCAGCCCATCACAGCACCCGTCACCAGCCCGTCACAGCACCCGTCACCAGCCCGTCACAGCACCCGTCACCAGTCCATCACAGCACCCGTCACCAGTCCATCACCTGTCACCAGTCCATCACAGCGCCCGTCACCAGCCCGTCACAGCGCCCGTCACCAGCCCATCACAGCACCCGTCACCAGCCCGTCACAGCACCCGTCACCAGCCGTCACAGCACCCGTCACCAGTCCATCACAGCACCCGTCACCAGTCCATCACCTGTCACCAGTCCATCACAGCGCCCGTCACCAGCCCGTCACAGCGCCCGTCACCAGCCCATCACAGCACCCGTCACCAGCCCATCACAGCACCCGTCACCAGTCCATCACCTGTCACCAGTCCATCACAGCGCCCGTCACCAGCCCGTCACAGCGCCCGTCCCCAGCCCGTCACAGCGCCCGTCACCAGCCCGTCACAGCGCCCGTCACCAGCCCGTCACAGCGCCCGTCACCAGCCCATCACAGCACCCGTCACCAGCCCATCACAGCACCCGTCACCAGCCCATCACAGCACCCGTCACCAGTCCATCGCCCGTCACCAGCCCATCACAGCGCCCGTCACCAGCCCATCACAGCGCCCGTCACCAGCCCATCACAGCGCCCGTCACCAGCCCGTCACCAGCCCGTCACAGCGCCTGTCACCAGCCCGTCAAAGCGCCCGTCACCAGCCCGTCACAGCGCCCGTCACCAGCCCGTCACAGCGCCCGTCACCAGCCCGTCACAGCGCCCGTCACAGCGCCCGTCACCAGCCCGTCACAGCGCCCGTCACAGCGCCCGTCACCAGCCCGTCACAGCGCCCGTCACCAGCCCGTCACAGCGCCCGTCCCCAGCCCATCACAGCGCCCGTCCCCAGCCCATCACAGCGCCCGTCACCAGCCCATCACAGCGCCCGTCACCAGCCCATCACAGCGCCCTTCACCAGCCCATCACAGCGCCCGTCACCAGCCCGTCACAGCGCCCGTCACCAGCCCGTCACCAGCCCATCACAGCGCCCGTCACCAGCCCATCACAGCGCCCGTCACCAGCCCGTCCCCAGCCCATCACAGCGCCCGTCACCAGCCCATCCCCAGCCCATCACAGCGCCCGTCCCCAGCCCATCACAGCGCCCGTCACCAGCCCATCACAGCGCCCGTCACCAGCCCATCACAGCGCCCGTCACCAGCCCATCACAGCGCCCGTCACCAGCCCACCACAGCGCCCGTCACCAGCCCACCACAGCGCCCGTCACCAGCCCACCACAGCGCCCGTCACCAGCCCGTCACCAGCCCACCACAGCGCCCGTCACCAGCCCATCACAGCACCCGTCACCAGTCCATCACCTGTCACCAGTCCATCACAGCGCCCGTCACCAGCCCATCACAGTACCCGTCACCAGCCCATCACAGCGCCCGTCACCAGCCCATCACAGCACCCGTCACCAGTCCATCACCTGTCACCAGTCCATCACAGTACCCGTCACCAGCCCATCACAGCGCCCGTCACCAGTCCATCACCTGTCACCAGTCCATCACAGTACCCGTCACCAGCCCATCACAGCGCCCGTCACCAGCCCATCACAGTACCCGTCACCAGCCCACCACAGCACCCGTCACCAGCCCACCACAGCGCCCGTCACCAGCCCATCACAGCACCCGTCACCAGTCCATCACCTGTCACCAGTCCATCACAGTACCCGTCACCAGCCCATCACAGCGCCCGTCACCAGCCCATCACAGTACCCGTCACCAGCCCACCACAGCGCCCGTCACCAGCCCATCACAGCGCCCGTCACCAGCCCATCACAGCGCCCGTCACCAGCCCATCACCCGTCCCCAGCCCACCACAGCACCCGTCACCAGCCCACCACAGCGCCCGTCCCCAGCCCACCACAGCACCCGTCACCAGCCCACCACAGCGCCCGTCACCAGCCCATCACAGCACCCGTCACCAGTCCATCACCTGTCACCAGTCCATCACAGTACCCGTCACCAGCCCATCACAGCGCCCGTCACCAGCCCATCACAGTACCCGTCACCAGCCCACCACAGCACCCGTCACCAGCCCACCACAGCGCCCGTCACCAGCCCATCACAGCGCCCGTCACCAGCCCATCACAGCGCCCGTCACCAGCCCATCACCCGTCCCCAGCCCATCACAGCACCCATCACCAGCTCATCACAGCACCCGTCACCAGCTCATCACAGCGCCCGTCACCAGCCCATCACAGCGCCCGTCACCAGCCCATCACAGCGCCCATCACCAGCCCGTCACAGCACCCGTCACCAGCCCGTCACCAGCCCGTCACCAGCCCATCACAGCGCCCGTCACCAGCCCATCACAGCGCCCGTCACCAGCCCATCACAGCGCCCGTCACCAGCCCATCACAGCGCCCGTCACCAGCCCATCACAGCGCCCGTCACCAGCCCATCACAGCGCCCGTCACCAGCCCATCACAGCGCCCGTCACCAGCCCATCACAGCGCCCGTCACAGCGCCCGTCACCAGCCCATCAGAGTACCCGAGTACTCGTCACCAGCCCATGCCTCAGAATATACATTGGGGGGTTTGCTTTCCAAAATGGGGTCGTTTTGTGGGCAATTCCACTGTCCCTGTGCTCCAGGCCTTCAAAAGTGTGAGGTTTCCTAGAACACCTGAAGGTACTCCTTAGATGTTGGGAGTCTGTATGTGGCCAGGCTGTGGAGAAGTCTCACACATGGGGTATCGCCGTACTCAGGAGAAGAAGAATGTATTTTGGGGTGTAATTTGAAGTATGCATATGCTGTGTGACAAATAACCTGGGTATGACCATGACAACCCCCCCTTCCACACACGGGGGGGGGGCTGTAAGACAACTTCAATAAGAAACTTGCCATGCCTCTTACTAAATACCTTGGACTGTCTACTCGTCACCAGCCCATCAGAGTAACCGAATACCCGTCACCAGCGTACCCGAATACCCATCACCAGCCCATCAGGGTACCCGAATACCCGTCACCAGCCCATCATAGTACCCGAGTACCCGTCACCAGCCCATCAGAGCATCCGTCACCAGCCCACAGTACCCGTCACCAGCCCATCAGAGCACCTGTCACCAGCCCATCAGAATACTCGAATACCCGTCACCAGCCCATCATAGTACCCGTCACCAGCCCATCAGAGTACCCGAGTACCCGTCACCAGCCCAACAGAGTACACGTCACCAGCCCATCAGAGTACCCGAGTACCCGTCACCAGCCCATCAGAGTACCCGAATACCCGTCACCAGCCCATGCCTCAGAATATACGTTGAGGGGTTTGCTTTCCAAAAATGGGGTCGTTTTGTGGGCAATTCCACTGTCCCTGTGCTCCAGGCCTTCAAAAGTGTGATAGGTTTCCTAGAACACCTGAAGGTACTCCTTAGATGTTGGGAGTCTGTATGTGGCCAGGCTGTGGAGAAGTCTCACACATGGGGTATCGCCGTACTCAGGAGAAGAAGAATGTATTTTGGGGTGTAATTTGAAGTATGCATATGCTGTGTGACAAATAACCTGGGTATGACTATGACAACCCCCCCCCCTTCCACACACAGGGAGGGGGGGGGGGTGGGGTGTAAGACAACTTCAATAAGAAACTTGCCATGCCTCTTACTAAATACCTTGGACTGTCTACTTTTCAAAAAGGGGGACATTTGGGGGGTATTTGTACTTTACTGACATTCAGGGTCTCAAGAAATGAGATCGGCGGTCAGTACATCAGGTGTGATCGATTTTCAATGATTTGCACCATAGAGTGTAGACAAACTTTCACAAAGAACAAATACACTAATTTGGGTTATTTTTACCAAAGATATGTAGTTTCAATTTTGGCCCAAATTTTTTTTTTTTTCTTCATAAAATTGTAAAGTCATCATGAAACAAAAAACACCCCAGTGCTAATTAAATACCATCAATAGAAAGCTCTATTTGTGTTAAAAAAAAAAAAAAAACGTTTGTTTGGATACAGTGTTGCATGTTGTAAGTAATTGGAGTGAGGTGAACATTGGATGGAGCGGGATCGAAAAGTTCTAACATTTAACAAAATGATCATTCAGTAAAAAGTCCATTCATCGCAAAATCAAATGAAAATTTCTTTGAACAACAAAACGAACGATCGGAGAATTTATCTGAAATGCTATCTATGACCAGCTTTAGGCCTCGCTGGATGTCATGTGACACCATAAGACATCACTGCTCAGCAAATCATGTGACACCATGAGACATCACTGCTCACCAGGGCAAGTGGTATCTTCTTCCAGGTCATGTGACACCAGTGACGTCACCTCTGCAGGTCATGTGACACCTCCACACACACTATATATAGTAATCACTCACAATTCAGCCATCTTTGCAATTTCTTTATTAGACTTTTATGGAAACATTTCTGATAAAAAAAGTGAGAATGAAATCCAAACGATCCAATCACAGAACTCCAATATAAATGAAGGCAGGTTGCCTTGGGGACCAATAGTGCAAATAATGGCGAATAACCGTCCAGTGCAAATGTATCTCATGTAACAGCAGATATACAAAAAGGAGCTCAGGGGCCCCGATAAGGCACTTTGCTTTGTAGAATGTGTCCCCCCCCCCTGCTAAGTATCAGCTCACATTTATGGAATTTTTATCTAAAGCCAAACTTGTGTTTCAGTTTTGGGGAGGTCAGAGCAATCGTCCTCAGATTGGGTCATTCCACTTCAGTGTGAAGGTTCCATCCAGACATAGTGCAGCCATCATTGGAGTAATCCTAGGAGGGGGCGATTACCCCGCCCTAAATCCGAGGGTTGTCCTGACTGAGTCTTTGGAGTCCGGCATTGTATAAGGTGGTGTGTGGGGGGAGGGGCAATGAGAACTGAAGGCCATCACCCGGCTTACCTAGAAGATAATAAGTCCTATTAACAATTCCTTTTGGACACCATCAAGACCTACTCATCCTAGAGGGCCCACCAACCTCCACCCACGAGGGTCAACCAACCTCCACCCCACTGCCCATTCTAGGAGGGACCAACCTCCACCCACCCCCCTGCCCATCCTAGGAGGGCCCACCAACCTCCACCTACAAGGGTCAACCAACCTCCACCCACCCCACTGCCCATTCTAGGAGGGACCACCCACCCCACTGCCCATTCTAGGAGGGACCACCAACCTCCACCCACCCCAGGAGGGACCACCAACCTCCACCCACCCCATGAGACACCAACCTCCACCCACCCTAGAGGGTCAACCAACCTCCACCCACCCTAGAGGGTCAACCAACCTCCACCCACCCTAGAGGGTCAACCAACCTCCACCCACCCTAGAGGGTCAACCAACCTCCACCCACCCTAGAGGGTCAACCAACCTCCACCCACCCTAGAGGGTCAACCAACCTCCACCCACCCCACTGCCCATTCTAGGAGGGACCACCAACCTCCACCCACCCCATGAGACACAACCAACCTCCACCCACCCACCCTGGATGGTCAACCAACCTCCACCCACCCACCCTGGATGGTCAACCAACCTCCACCCACCCCATGAGACACAACCAACCTCCACCCACCCACCCTGGATGGTCAACCAACCTCCACCCACCCACCCTGGATGGTCAACCAACCTCCACCCACCCACCCTGGATGGTCAACCAACCTCCACCCACCCACCCTGGATGGTCAACCAACCTCCACCCACCCTGGATGGTCAACCAACCTCCTCCCACCCCATGAGACACAACCAACCTCCACCCACCCTGGATGGTCAACCAACCTCCACCCACCCTGGATGGTCAACCAACCTCCACCCACCCTGGATGGTCAACCAACCTCCACCCACCCTGGATGGTCAACCAACCTCCACCCACCCTGGATGGTCAACCAACCTCCACCCACCCTGGATGGTCAACCAACCTCCACCCACCCTGGATGGTCAACCAACCTCCACCCACCCTGGATGGTCAACCAACCTCCACCCACCCTGGATGGTCAACCAACCTCCACCCACCCCACTGCCCATCCTAGAGGGTGCACCACTGCTCCACCCCCACAATGCTCATCCTAGAGGACCTACTGCCAACCCATTATTCATGGAAGGTCTGTAGTGCCCCACCAACTGCAAATTAAACAACATTCAGCCAATACCATGGCATCTCATCACCAGTCATGAAGGGGGTTGGGCTCCCTTCAGACCTGAGCATTGTTATCCCAACACCTGCAAGGAGGAGTGAGACTCCAAGGGTGGATCATCATACAGTCGGTGTTGGGTGGAGAGTCTGGACCTGGTCACAAGAACGGTCGGTGCTTTATACTCCTCCCACACATGACTGGCTTACTGGAAAAGCAGAGTTCTCTCCAATCACATTGCTCCTTAAAGTGTAATCTATTTTGGTGGAGCTGTCCTCATTTTAGATCCGGGATACCTTGGATTAGAGGTCGGGATCCTCTGGGATGTCAGAGTCACGCCTGTTTCTTGTATTTGATGTAGATGGACAGTCCATCCTGGGTACTATAAGAAAATACAAAGGTTCAGCATTTGGTGGTGCACCCTGATTGGAAAGGCCTCCACTGTGGGCGGAGTCCTTTCATGTAGAGGTCCTACCTGAGGTGGTCACCCCCAGCCAAGGCAGCCTAAAACTTACTTTTTCTTCTCCACAGTGATGGACGGGTGATCGAATTTCGCCAACATAGAGTCCAGATCTGCAGAGGACTCTTCAACCTCACTTGATACTTCCAACTCATTCAGAGAGCGGTTGGTATTAATGACGGCCAAGACTTCCTCAGCGCAGGAAGCGTTCAGCTCACAATACCCCACCCTGTACAATAGAGGAATAGGAGATAAATATGGGGGAGTTCTACTCCAGAGACCTCCAGGTTACCATGGGTTACGATGGAGCATTCACCTGAGTGTCTGTAGTGTACAGCCGGGGTTCCGGAGCGCCTCACATAGCGGCTTCACTCCGGTGTCCGTGAACCTATTTCCTGCCAGATTCAGTTTGGTGAGAGATCGGCTGGTGGGGATCACAGAGGAGAGATCTTCCAGGGAGGAGGAGGACAGGTCACATCCGTACAGACTGAGGAGGAAACAGTGGAGTCAGATTTATTCCAGACTTTTATAAAAAAAAAAACCTGAACAGAGCAAAAGAGGAGCTACCTGTAAGGGCCCCGGGGGGCCACAGCCCCACCACCCACCCAAGGGCCCTGCCACATAAAGCAAAGAATCTCTATAAAGACTAGGCCAGGGCCACCTGCAAGAATCCAGACCAGGGAAGGTGCTCCTCCCACTGTTCATGATAAACCCCCCCCCTCATTACTATGGGTCAGCAGACTGTATAGCTTCATAGGAATGAATGGGGCTACCGATGTGCACTGAAAGGAGGACCTGATGGAAGATTTTGTGGTAGCTTTTAAGGTGGTCTGCACCCAGGAAAGGGCTGGGGTTGGGGGGGGCTTGATGGATTGCAGGGCAAATATACTGAGTCTATTACATAGTGTATAGAAGTCTCACTCCAGCTCCTGCAGGGTACAGCCCGGGTCTCTCAGTCCTTCACACAGAACTTTCACTCCAGAATCCTTCAGACTATTCCAGGTGAAACTCAGTTTGGTCAGAGATCGGTTGGCAAGGAGGACTGAGCGGAGGTCCTCACAGGACGCCTGGGTCAGCCCACAGGCAGTTAATCTGTAAAGAGAAAACCGCATGAGAACTTCTACCCAATCACCTCCCAGACCTGGCGCTAGATTGGAAGACCATTGGCCAAATCCTTACATCAGCTCCTGCAGGGTACAGCTCGGGTCACTCAACCCTTCACAGAGGAGCTTCACTCCGGAGTCCCCAAGGTTGTTGTCCCTCACATTCAGGCTGGTTAGGGTCCGGTTTGTAAGAATAACCGATCGTAGATACTCACAGGACGCGCTGGTGAGATAAACCTCAAACAACCTGCAGAGATGAAACAAGACCATGTCACCGGATTCATTAGACCATGTGACCAGACCCCACGACCCGAATCATTACCAGAAAATCAGCACTCAGTCCTTTCACTATTGGTGGGGAATACAGGGGGCTGTTCATACTACACCATCATTCCAGGATTGGTGGGTGTATAGGAGAGGAGGAACTGAAATTACTCAGCTTTGGTAGTGGCCCCCCAGAAGGTGTACAATGTACATGATCACCCTGAAACCTGCTGGAGGTCCAATAGTGGAAGCAGTACATACTCTACATCTTCCTCCAGCCCCAACACATCTTCCTCCAGCCCCAACACATCTTCCTCCAGCCCCAACACATCTTCCTCCAGCCCCAACACATCTTCCTCCAGCCCCAACACATCTTCCTCCAGCCCCAACACATCTTCCTCCAACCCCAACACATCTTCCTCCAGCCCAACACCTACACCAAAAGTAGGTTAGAACAATTCTCAGTCCATACTACAATGCACCCATCAGATCTCACCCCAGCACCCCCATACAATGTACCCATCAGACCTCCCCCCAGCCCCCCCATACAATGTACCCATCAGACCTCCCCCCAGCCCCCCCATACAATGTACCCATCAGACCTCCCCCCAGCCCCCCCATACAATGTACCCATCAGACCTTACACCAGCTCCTTCAGAGTGCAGTCCGGCTGGTGGAGAGCCTCACACAGCAGCTTGGCCCCGGAGTCCAGGAATCCACAATCTCTCAGATATAAGGTGGTGAGCGATCGATTGGTCATCAGAGCAGAGCGCAGGAAGTCCCCGCAGGCTGGAGTCAGCCCACAGAATTCCATCCTGGAGGAGAGGACATGTCTGGTCAGAACTTGGTGATCCTATGGAGTGTCCTTACAGTGTCTACAGCCCGATAAAAAACACTTGTAGAATGTGAGAAGGGGAAAGCTGTACATCAGCGGTTCTCAACCCTGTCCTCAAGTACCCCCAACAGGCCATGTTTTGTGAATTTCAGATAAAATAGCTGTCCAAAATACCAAACCATTGACTGATTTAAAGCACCTGTGCAAGATTAAGGAAAATCTGCAAACATGGCCTGTTAGGGTACTTGAGAACCACTGGTATAGAGGACATGGGGAGAGGCTGGGACCCCGTGCGTTTTTTGTTGCCGTCAGTTATTTTCTCCATTTAGGACAGAAATGGAAAGGAAATTTAATATTGCGTGTTGTCACCAGAACAGGAATAGGGGGAAATCTTCCAATGGAGAAAACTGTTCTGGTGGCAAAGGTTTGAAATTTCCATCAGTTTGAGAGATTCTCACTTTCTGCCCGGTAGACAATTGAAATACGCACTTCTGATATCTTATATGAGCTGAAGACATCCCGGTATGGGAACCAACAAACCCACTTATTACTAAATGTGGGTGGATCTGCTTATGGGGCCCTTACCATACAGAGACCCATTCAGATCAGTATCTATCTGTGCAGAGGGAAAGAAGAAAGAAGACTGAGAAGAAGACTGAGAAGAAGACTGAGAAGAAGACTGAGAAGAAGACTGAGAAGAAGACTGAGAAGAAGACTGAGAAGAAGACTGAGAAGAAGACTGAGAAGAAGACTGAGAAGAAGACTGAGAAGAAGACTGAGAAGAAGACTGAGAAGAAGACTGAGAAGAAGACTGAGAAGAAGACTGAGAAGAAGGGTACAGCCCAGACCCTTCCCTCTATTATAAATATAATGGACTTACCTCAGCTCCTGCAGGGTACAGCCCGGATCCTTCAGCCCCTCACATAGAAATTTCACTCCATCGTCCTCAATCTTAGTCAATGCAAAACTCAACTTGTGCAGAGAGCGGTTCTCTGTAAGGGCGGAGCCAAGGATATCGCAGCCCATGGCGGTCAAGTAGCAGTCATCAAGCCTACAGAAATCAGAGTCTGGGAATCTGGTATCCAGCGCATTTAGAACAGAACAAATATGCAGCAATGAGGGACATGTCAGATGCATCAGGACACCCCTCATAAACACTACACTTCCTGAGATGGAGGGGAGGGGGAAGAACTGTTCAGGAACCCTCAGAATCCTGACCTCACCTGAGGACATAAACTGGAAAAAATGATTGTAAGCCGACACCACACCACGTGAGTGACCAGTCTCAAAAAGCCAACCAACAATGCCCCATCTGGTGAAGCCTTCCCAGAAGAGTAGGAGGCCATTGGTGCAGTAGAGGGGAGGACCAGCCTTGGGTGATGGGAGAGATAGACATCCAGACTGTCATTGGCCATCTTAATGCACAGCACACATTTCCTTTATTTTTTTTTTTATGTTTGAAATTGTGGCAATAAATCAGCCCCTCACAAATTGAATAGGAGTTTGAAAACAAAGGTAGCCAATATTTGTGTTTTTTAGCGTCACCCAGGTCTGTTAACCATCCACCACCTTCTAGCAGAGTACTTACGACAAATCATGCAGGGTACAGCCCGGCTGGCGCAGACCATCACAGAAGATTTTCAAAGCGGAGTCCTCCAGAGCATGTTGACCTATGACAAGTTTGGTGAGTGACCGGCTGGAAGAAATTAGAGAACGAAGATCCTCGAAGAAGGATGGGGCGACCACACAAACATGGAACCTGCGAGGATAGCAGAAGCTTTAAAATTGTAGTCCAAGGCCATAGAAAAGTTCAACTGAATAAAAACAAGACTACTACTCTGCTCCTTTCTTGGCTAGGAACGAACACTAGACCACCCAAGACCTGGTGGTACCTATATTCCCAGCTCACTTAATTGTCCTATGTAGTGACCAGACTTCAGACCCTGGGGGCTAGCCCATAAAGGAAGGAGCAACCGTCATTGTCCAACCTCCTGGTGGGAGACCGTATACACCAGAAGTCTGCATGTCCACCAGTGAAAGAACCTTTCCAGTTAGGATAAGCTCTAAAAATCTGAAGGATACAACTGCTCCACGAGAGGTTCAAACCTAGGTCACCAGCAGCCTGACTAGAGAGATAAGAAACAAGGAGGCCACAAACTTACTCCAGTTCTTGGATCTTGCTGTCTGGGTTGGACATCCAGGAAGCCTTTCCACCAGTCTCAAGGTCCTCAGCAAAGCCACACCGTGTAAAGCTGTAGGGAAAAAAAATTAAAAAATGCAATGATCTTTTACAGGACACTTTTCAAGCCAGGAGCCCTTCCTTAAAATATTTGTTAAGGGCCAAAAAGCAGTTAGGCAATGAGGTCTCCCATGGATGGAGAGCGCCAAAATACATAAACCGTGATCAGAGCACAAGCCTCTGAGAACCTCGACTGACACTGGATTAGGTCCAGCATCGTAGAAGGCCATGACATTACAGATGAGGCCCATACACAGAATGCCCAGGGTACAGGTACCGTATGGTCAGGATAGCCTAGCTTTTAGGTGAATGGTTTGTTGATGACAATTCTGGAAGGGTTTTCCCATGCTGAATCTTTCAGTCTAATGGTTAAATGGCTGAAGGCAGTTCAAGGGAGCTTAGATCTAGTAGTTTTTCAATTTTACATCTTCTTGCTTGGTATTCAGAGGCCTTAAAATTAAAATGCAAAAGCTATATTGTCAGACTACGAAAGCCAAAACCAAGCATGAAGACTTGGCCTCAATAAGAAATGACACACACACGTTGGTGTGACTAAAAACATTCCCTATTTTCCATATCTTGTAGGACATCATGAACAGATGTTACTTTGGAGTAACCAGACTTCATGGGTTAATACTTACGAAAGCTTTGAAGATCCATGGAAGAAGGGAGACAGCAATTCCAAGTCTTTGGGTCGCATCAGGTGATCCTCCAGGCAGATGGAGCCAAAGCTCACTCGGTCTGCCAGACAATACAGCATCTCTCGAATACGAACATTCTCCATGAATAAGCTGTAAAAACATGACTGGAACAGCAAGTCCTGGGCACTGAACACTCGGCTACGCAATGCCTCATCCTGAGCTTCATAGAAGCAGGTTAGTGCGTTAGGAAAGAATTCAGAGGGTTTTTCAGCTGTCAGCCATTCTTCCATGGCCGAATTGAGTCTTAAAGAAACGCTAGACCCAACAACTCCTGCAAGCTCCTTCAACTGCTTATTATTGAGGAGGCCAAAGAGGAACTGTATGGTTGAGCTCAAATATGGGTAATGCACAGACTGATAAAACAGGGATCTTCCACTGCAAACTCTTGGGAGGAATGTATCTCCATGTACCCCATTGGTCTCTTTAACCTCAGCATCTTCCCCCAGCACATAATACAAAGCAGCAAAGAATTCCTGAATGCTTAGGTGAATGAAGCTATAGTTGGTTGGGTCTTCCACATTCTTTTGGAAAATGCTGTCATTTGGGAAAACAGAAGCCACCTCTGATATATTCAGTCCATTCCTTCCAAGATCCTCTTCATCAAACAAGCTTCTCTGACTCAGGACCCCGTCATTGGCCAAGGCACATAGGTTCTTCAGACACTGGAGTACCGGCTGGGTTCTGCCTGGATTTATGAGGAAGCTTCTGAGATAAGACAGATACACGGAGGTGAGAGTTTTACAGTTTGCAGAGCTAAGCTCATCCTTCATTCCCGCCTTCAGTATCCTACAGACAAGCCAACAGGTCAAAGGGACGGAACTCAAACCCAACAGAACTTGGTTTTCTTTCAGTACTGAAACAGCCTGGTCTACCTGATCTTTGTTGTTAAAGAAATGATGGCAAAATTGTTCAAGATCTCCCTCTGAAAACCCCAGAAGTTCTACAGAAGAAGAGGACCAAGCTAAGTCCTTCATCTTCTTGAGGGACATCGATCTGGTCGTGATAAGTAGTGAGGTGTCGCTGAGGATCTCTTTGTTCAATAAGCATTTTAGAAGGGTTTCTTTGTGGGTCTCCTCAAAGGGGTCTTCATTGTCTTCACCGTCATCATCATCCTCATCATCATCCTCCTCCTCCTCGTCATCATCGTCATCCTCATCTTCCAGGGTCCACTTCAACTCATCATACCCATCAAGAATGATCAGAACCTTGGAAGGATCATTGAGAGCCGACTTGATCAGATTCTCGGAGAACTTCAGCTTGGTGCTTTTGGCCACAAGTCCTTCAATATTGATGTTGCCGGTAATCTTATTTATTTCTCTGCCGCTCAGATAGAACACAAAATTAAACTGGTCGGAGTAGAGCTTTCCAGAGGCCCAGTCCAGCATGATCCTCTGTGTGGTCAGAGTTTTACCGATTCCAGGAGGCCCCACCAACACCAGAGTCTTGGGGACAAACCCGCTGCCATCAGGAACAAACAGGTCCTGGACACTGGATGGAGAATATCGCTCTGAGGACTTGGTGACCTCCGCCTCCAGAAGTAAAGTGCCAGAAAAAGGGATTTTGGGATCTTCCCCCTTATGAATCTTCAGGGTGCGGAGTCTGGGATATCCCCCACCTACAATCTTCCCCAGGTGGCAGGCATGCTCTTCGATGGGTTGGAAGACCTCTTTAACAGATGCCAGATATTTGGATTTCCATTCTGGGGAGAAATTTGGATTAATGGGAGGACCAGCAGAACCATAGTATAGTATAGAGATCAGTAAAATGCATCCCATTTTATCAACCTTTTATTCTTTACAAAAACATTACATAGAGATAATTTATACTTTAGAAATCAATAAAGCCCATCATTGGTCACCACCCAGCCCCACCCTCTCCATATATTCAAAGCTTAAGTCCTGCATGGTCTGTGGGGGGAGGGGGGGGTGGTGTAAACTGATTACTTCCCTTACTCCAGAGTCCTGCAGGGTCCCTCATTGCTGCTTCCGGGACAGAGGACAGGATCCCGAATACTTCTCTCTATTTGGTAAATGGTGTAAGAGAGTCAAGTCCACCTCCCTCCAGAGAGGGACCCTAGGGACGCACCGCGTGCGGGCTCCTTCTTGGGAGATTCGGGATTGTTACCAGGAACTCATCTGACGAAATGTGATGGCCATCTAGAGATTTAGGTGGAAGGGGGCAAGGTGGGCATATGTTCTGCTTCTCAGGGATTTTTTGGTAAAGTGGTGCCTTGTATGGTGGGAAGGGCGGGGGATGTACCGATTCAATTACAGTAATCTGGTCTCCATCAGTACCAGTAGAGCAACATATGGACATCAATAAAAAGTTCTAAATCTAGTCACAGAACCTGGTTTATAACCCCCCTCTGAGGACACCAAGTGTAAGATGTCCTATGAAGTGTGACAGAATGTATCTCCTTCACTCCCCTCCCCCACTGCCAATACCAGGATGTACCAGATGGAAGGCGACACTCGCAGATAATCTGTAAGTGTCATTGAGATCTATAGTAACCATTCCTATATAGATCTAAGGGGTGACCCCCCCCCTCACCTCCATTCCTATATAGATCTAAGGGGTGACCCCCCCTCACCTCCATTCCTATATAGATCTAAGGTGTGACCCCCCCCCTCAACTCCATTCCTATATAGATCTAAGGGGTGACCCCCCCCTCACCTCCATTCCTATATAGATCTAAGGGGTGACCCCCCCCCCTCACCTCCATTCCTATATAGATCTAAGGGGTGACCCCCCCCTCACCTCCATTCCTATATAGATCTAAGGGGTGACCCCCCCCTCCATTCCTATATAGATCTAAGGGGTGACCCCCCCCCCCTCACCTCCATTCCTATATAGATCTAAGGGGTGACCCCCCCCCCACCTCCATTCCTATATAGATCTAAGGGGGTGACCCCCCCCCCCTCACCTCCATTCCTATATAGATCTAAGGGGTGACCCCCCCCCTCACCTCCATTCCTATATAGATCTA